>APFE031722935.1:0-48846 GCA_000404065.3 Pinus taeda
GTAAAATAGATGGAAACCTGTATAAGTAACATGATCAAGTATACCATGTTTAAAAAAAAAATATTTTGCCACATTTGCTAAGGATTTGCACCATTGGTGTAGCTGGATTGTGGTGGTTCTAGTTCTTCAAGACTATTGAACAAAACTTTATTTGGAAATTAAGTTGTTTATGACTGTCAAATATGACTGATCATTTGAAATTCTTTGCCATCTGTTGTTACTGACAGGGTATTTTATAGTATTGTGCAATATGGTTTTCTATGCTTTATAGCACGAGTATTTACTTGTTATGTTGACGTGTAGAGGATATGATATTCAAGTGGTTTTTATGCTGGTTTTGATGATAACATCTCAATGGTGATGGAACCCTTGCTTTGAATCATGCAAGGTTCTAATGGTGAACTGTGAAAGAGAATGCTTGTTTTGGATTCTAACCACGAAAATTTTCTCAAAAGTCCAACCCATAGAAAAAGGTGAAATGTTGTATATAAATGATGTTTGTTTCTGAGCAAGAAGTCTTGTTAAAATTTGCAATATGATACATACTAGTGACTGTTTTTGAAGCACATTTTTTTATTGTGAGGCATAGTTTTTTTTCCAGTTATATTTCAAAATTTAAACCTGCTTGTTCTTGATGGTTTTACAAAGGCTTTTAGTGACATTGTATCCTTTTTGAATTAATGCTAGGGGTGTCTTGTTGAGAATAAGGATATATTCTATGATATTGATGTCTTTTCCTCAATGGATTTCATGCACCATATGTTTGCATTGATGATGAAGTAACTATGTGATTATCTTGATCTACACTGATAGCTCATTGTTGGTGTTGTTTGCTCATGGGCAGGACTGCATTTTTGAACTCTTTGGATTAATGATGGAGATGATCCCTGCTCATTGCTTCATGTGATCATGTGCTTCTTCAAAAGAGGTTGGCTAAGTAGTTGATCATTGTTTTGCCACCTTAGATGTAGCATTCTCTTGTTTGTGTAAGAAATTATGCCTGAATTTAGGTTCTAAAATTGTTTCATTAGTGATTGACATGTCTTCTTGCCAAAGTTGTTTTGGTTATGATCAATTTTTGTGAAGTTTTAACAGCATTGACCCTCTTAGTTGCTTTGTGGTTAGGTGCATGTTCCAGGTCTTGAGACAACAGGAATTGATCTTCTCTCAGTGAGGACAAACATTATCTTTTTTCTTTGGAATATGATCAAAAGATGTCTGGTAACAATTTTTATTAATGTTGACAACTTTGTTGTTTGTTTCTTTCTTTTTATGCCACCATGTTCCCTCCCAGAAAATGTTGTGCCTAGAGCCCAGTAGACGCATCACTGCTCATAGTGTTCAAGAGCATGAGTATTTCAAAGATCTGGGTTTTGTACCCTGACCCGTATATAGGCTATGGGGATAAAAAGATTATTTCCCTGTTGTAGCGTAGCCTGCATCATCTCACTAGTGAATTTCTCTTTGGAGACAGCTAGAATAGATGGAAACCTGTATAAGTAACATGATCAAGTATACCATGTTTAAAAAAAAAAAAAAATCCACTTTTTCTAAGGATTTGCACCATTGGTGTAGCTGGATTGTGGTGGTTCTAGTTCTTCAAGACTATTGAACAAAACTTTATTTGGAAATTAAGTTGTTTATGATTCTCAAATATAACTGATCATTTGAAATTCTTTGCCATCTATTGTTAGTAAACATCAATGTAACAAAGAATATATCCAAGCAAAAACAAGAGAGCATTTACTTTTGAAATCATTCCATCTGCCCACATCACTTCAATATCCCCGTTTTTGAGACCTATAATATTCTCAATCGAGGATAAATATGATTCTTCGGTATCCATACCTACTTTAGCCTTACACCTTCTTGAAGACCCTTGCTGGAAAATTTGCTCTGTAATTTTGGTCTCATTTACACATTTGGCTTCAGTTAAATTTCTTTATCATCACTAGACTGATCCTCAAAGGCCAGACCAGCCTTAGCTTTTTGTATTTTTCTCAAAGATCTTTGTTCTGAAGATATCTCTGTTCTAATACAATACTCAGGTTTTGGCTCCATTTTACAATCTTTCTCAATGTTTGAATCATTTTCTGTTTTCATACAATTCTCAAGTGATGAGATGTTTTGACACACCTTATCATCCACTGATGATTCAACAACACCAGACACTTCTAGTAGCTCTACAACAGATGCCAATCGAATAACAATGTCCCCAATACAATAATTGTAATCTGGGTGCTCAATTAGCTCAATTATAATCGCAGCGCTATGTTTTTATCTAAATTCAGTGACTGCAAAAAAATAGAATGGGTGTGGATGGTTTCTAAGGTTGAAAAGGAGATGTCAATATGGTGTAATAGATGGTTATCATCAAGGGGAATAAGTTAGTGCTGGTGAAATCCCTACTTGAAGCCATCCCTGTGTACTGAGTGTTTTTTTCCTTTATTCCCAAACAGGTCCTGGAACAGGTAAGAAGACTTAGTTTCAGATTCCTATGGGCTGGGGACAAACAGAAAAAAAGAATATTCCTCGGGTCTCATGGAAAAAAATTGTTGTTCCTAAAGAGCTGTGAGCATGGGACATTTAAAATCTCCATTGCTTGGAAAGAGCCCTGGCTGCGAAATATGTCTAGAGAATTATAGAAGGGAAGGGCTTATTGAGAAAGGTGGTGAGTTGGAAGTACATATAGCCTCTGTCTGCTGAGGATTGTATAATATCTCCAAATAAATCCTACAATAAATCTTCAGTGATTTGGAAGGCGGTAGTGGTGGCCTTTCCGCTGATTGGAAGACAATTGGTTTGAACTTTGGAAGGTTGGGGGTGGCAACAACACAAGGCAGGGGGATGATCCTTGGCTTCTTATAACCCATAATCCTTCTTTACATTCTCCCTTTGACATAAAATGCGTGCTCCCATAGCCCAAACATGATAAGGCACTGATCTTTCCTTTCATCCACCACCTCAAAACATAGAATCCATCTTTTTTTTCCTTTTTTGTTTTCGTTTCCATGCAGTAACAGTACTTATTTTTCCACACAGGAAATGCTTGATGTGCCATTGTTATGCATTTTTGGAGCTTTCATTCCGACAACAATGATTGCAGTGTGTTATTATTTTGATCACAGTGTTTCATCCCAACTTTCCCAACAAAAGGAGTTCAACTTAAGAAAACCTTATTCATACCATTATGACTTCTCTTAGGATTTTTGGTATGCAAATTACCTCAGTAAATATATATTATTTAGAACTATGTTGTAATTTTTGTCAGAGTTCATGTTTAGGTTCAACTGTCACTGGCTACCCTATTCTGGAAGAGCTCTTGCTCTCCTGAAGACATCTTGATCTAACTCTTCATTCTTTGTTTTCACCTCCATAAAAAATCTCTAGTGGATTCATAAATTTTCCTTTTATTGTGGCAGACTATTTTATGTGGTCTTGTTGGCATACCTCCTTCAAATGGTGTTATTCCTCAATCTCCCATGCACATGAAAAGCTTAGTTACCCTCAAACATCAGGTACCAATATATTGGAATTATCAATTGCAACTTCTCAGGGCAAAGACACAATTCAGACATTTTATAGACGAGTAACTTACAAGTACTTTTGTTACAGTTGGTGCTTAGCAAGTTAGTGACAACAGTTCAAAAAAGTATGCAAAAAAATTCAACCTTAGGGCAATTATACGGAAACATGCAAGAAGCCTATGAGAAAATGCAGACCCCAATGGTTTATCAGCCTCCACCTGCCTTGGTAATGGTCTTATTTTTGAGTTTGGGTGTTTCATTTTATCTAATTTTCCTCTCCCTTTATTTCTTTGTCTTGTCATGTCCCAACCATTTATGCAGACACTTAAGTAATTGAAAGAGACCACAATTCAGTTTGTCGCAAGTACTGGGAATATGGATGCCCTAGTTGATGAATCAATTTTTAATGTTGACAAGGGTGTGGATGATCTGCTTCCTATTGAGGTGAAAGAACAACAATTGAGTAATTTGTTGTAATCTCTGATGGTGGTTGGCTGTCTTGCAACAATGCCCATCATTAGAAAGATCCCAACTTCTGTGCTTTGGGGTTACTTTGCCTTCATGGCCATAGAGAGTTTGTCAGGAAATCAATTTTGGGAAAGGATATTGTTTCTTTTCACTGCTCCAAGCCGTAGATACAAGTATGAACTTTATTCAAACTATAATATGATTGAATTTAATGCTTGTAATATAGTTTTCAAAGCTGATCAATGTTGAACTGATGGTTACAGAGAACTTTAGGAGTATCATGCTACATTTCTCGAAACGATGCCTTTCAAGACAATTGCCACTTTCACCATTTTCCAGACATGTTATTTGCTGGCATGTTTTGGTATCACATGGGTGCCTATAGATGGTGTTCTCTTCCCACTACTGATCATGTTGTAACTTGTTAGTCCCAGCGAGGCAGTATATCCTTCCCAAGTTTTTCATAGGAGCACATCTTCAAGAATTGGATGTAGCAGAGTATGAAGAAGCCCCTAGAATGCCATGCAATATATCAGTGAGTGGAAGACACATATCAAACAAATTTTTAAAAATATTACTCAATTCTATTTCATAAGCCATGCAGCATGAACAATAATAAATTGAACTGTAACATATATTGATTGCAGGAAGCTGGAATTTAGGGGTTCGGACTAGGAAGCATGGGAACAGGTGCAAATGATTACATGAAGTCATGGTGAGGTCAAACACACATATAGTCCACGGATAACTAGCTCGAGTGATTGCACACCAATTCATGGATCCGAGTCTGCATTAAGTCCCCAAATTGCAGAAGCTAAACAAATATATAGCCCCCGTATAAGTGAGATCAGACAGACACATAGCCCTCATAGAGGGGAAAAGCATTCAAGCATTCTCCTGGTTAGTCAAGGAAAAAATATGAGTCCAAGTGCATTTGGTTTGAGGCCACATAAACCAACTTCCAATTAGGTGTTTGGAGTCTAAATCCTCAGCCAATAATCTTTCCATTGAGTGAGCATATCTTATGTTGAATAGTACATATTTTGTTGGCTTATCATTATTTAATCATTATGCCATAAATCACTCAGTTGCATTTGGTGTGTCTTCACAAAGAACCTCCGTCCATCTCAGAGGACAGCGTATACCATATAGTGCGTGTAAAAAAATGTAATGGAAGTCGAGCTTGAAGTATTATGTTTTCTTGAAGCATGAGATCTATTATGTCAGCTTGTGGTTCTGTAGACCCTGGGCATGCCAAATAAGCATGGTGGTATTAAAGGGTCCTGTGAGTGGTTTGAGCTTCATAGAAAGTCATCCTTCTTCTACCAGTTGGATCTTAACCACAAGGTTTGCAACCTTTAATGTTTCATTGAAATAAAAACATGTGGAAATTAAACTTGACAAATGAAAGGGAAATGGTAAGGCTTACAATATTAGAACTTCTGTAAAATTTAAATGTTTATCCATTACCTTTAAAAACTAACCAAGGGCAATGTCAAATGATCAAGGATATGTTGAGATGGAAATATCTATTTTTCATGACAGTGAAACATTTAGATAATGGAAATAAAGAATATGTGCATTCAAGTTAAATCAGATTTATCTTGAATGGTTGGGAAGATTTGTTATTATCTTTAATAATTTAAGTCTTGTAAAGCAACAAACTTGAAGAAAAACAAAGAATATGAAGCCATGTACAACGAATATGAGGCCTGTGTGTTACGTTAATTTATGAGCAGTTTTATGCTCTGCAGTATAATCTACGAGAAAATTGGCTACAATATTCAACAGACAGGACATTATGAGTTTCTCAATTTGTGTTATTATATGCTATGGATTTTCTAACTAATATCTTGAAAACGCGGTTTGCACTTGCCATCTATGCCTGAGTTCTGCAACGGTTTGTTACTTTCAAGCCATGCCTAATGTCATATTGTTTTTTGCAACTTTAATGTAGACAGCTAACCAGGAAGGCTTTGGTTCATTCATAGAGGATGCTTAGGCATGATTCCAGGCTTTTGAAAACAATTGTGATTTCCATCACTAGTCATAACACTTGATAGAAAGTTGGGATATTCATGAGTGTGAATTTATGTTTGTGTGTTTACATACTTTCTTATGAATTAACTAATGCTCAGTAGCAGTAGACATTGGACAAGTATATGTGTATACTTCTGTTTTAAACTGAAACAAATCCAGGGCTAAAAGGAATGGATTGATTGCACTAGTCATCCTTCTATAACTTTCAACCATAGGCTAGAGTAAATAGATTGTAATTTGGGTAATTCTTCTAACTGCAAACAGGAACATACTTGTGTATTGGCAGGGAAGTTATGATGGTCATTATGTCAGGCCAGGTGATCGTACTCCCTTGATCGTGAGCACGATTGTGATCAAGATGGAAGACTTCATAGTCTAGATTGATTGTTTAGCAGTGATAGTTAGTGGGCTCATTCACACAAGCTTCTATTTCACTAATCCTTTCTATGGAGTTGTCAGATTCAATTTCCAAAGGTTTTAATTACACTATAGAGTTGAGTTCTGAGAGAGTTGTGATTCACAGTGTTAAGTATAGTAGCTATGGCACTTGAATGAAGACAAGCATAGTAGAGGTATCAGACTCTGTTATAAGCTTACCTACATATTATAAGGGACTTGGTTGGATTTTTTATAATTTTATAAACAAGTTCCATGTCGTGGAATGTGAAAAAAAAATAGTGATATTGCCACCATGGTGGCTCTGTCAATATCGGTTATACTTCTTCAAAAAATTCTCTAAGAGTTCACAATGCTAAAATTCACTAGGACTTTACAAAGTTTTATTATTTAGTGAAAGACTCGCCAAGATCTTACAAGATTTTATAATTGAGTAAAATATTCGCCATGCCTGGTGAGAGATTCGCCAAAAAAATATATAAACATATTATATTATTGATAAAATCGCCTTCCATTTTTCCTATATACCATGGAGATTCACCCATTTATTATATTTATAAATTTAGGGGGGGTTCTTAAAATTTCCCCTGCCCCTTGTAGAGAAAATAATCATATTTTCCTATACTAACAAACTGATAAACTCCCTTTCTCTGTACAAAAGCTTGACACTAGAGGTAACTCCAGGTCAGTCATCTTTTGGACTTCCATTTTACACAATTCGCCTTCTTCTCCCTATCCTTATACAGATTTTATTGATCAATTTGTGCATCCAGTAACTACCATGTTGATAGGAAGTCCCCCTCCCAGAATTAGTGATGATATTAAGAGAATTCTTTAGTTATCCAAGAAATACAAGGTTGGGGACTGGTACTTGTACCAGAACCATACCAAGATCAGAATTTATGGGTGTGAGTTTCCTCCCTTTAAACTACCCAAATACCTCCCCATGTGATTATTTTCCCTGGAGTACTACGGGAAAATGATTAATTCTGATGAAATCCACTCTATGAAGGCTAAGAAGAAATCTCAGCTAAGGATAAAGGATCACCTAGGCACATTTATTTGCAACAACAGAAAGGCAGGGGAAGAAGTAGAGGAAATCCTTGAGAGATTGTGATTCAAAAAAGAGTTTCATCTGGCCTTATGATCGTCATAGATTCATCTGTGACAGAAGGCAAAAGCATAAGCTATCCCCCTACATCCATCATATAATTCCAGAGATAGAATAGTATGAAAATCAAAATGAATGGGTGGAGGGAACACTTATAGAACAAGATAGTACACAAGTTGAAGTAGAAAATGTTTTAAAAGATTTGGAAAGAAGACTTGATCTGGATTCCTCTGTACAGGTGCCTAAAGAATCTTCACAGAAACCTACACAAGAGCATAGTGCACAAACATCAAGACAACCAGAGACTTCAGGACAGGGAAAATATTCAGGGTCATAGAGCATTTCAGAGGAGTTGACCCAGACTGATACGAACATGGGCAACCCTCTAGTATTACAAACCCCTCTTAATGAGGAGAGAATTCAAAAGAGAAGTAGGAATGAGGCTAACCCATCTACAGTTCCATTGGACCAGGTATATTTAAAGAGATAGAGATTAAATCCTCTGTCTCAACAGGAATATGAAGAGACAAGAAGTAATACAATGCAAACAACACTAGCAGGGGAGACACCATATATCTCTCAAACACAGGAACTAAGTAGGTAGCAAAGTGTAGAAGTGTCATCACTAAGGACAGCTTCAGAGCAGAGCCATGATTTGAAAGAAAAGTACAAGGAGATTAAGGCTAGGAATGAGAAGCTCAAAGCTCAAACCTATGCCCACTATCTGAAAATGGCTCTTACAAATCAAACAAGGTTGATGTCAGCCTTTGACATCAAAGAGGAAAAGATGCAGATGATTTTTTGAATCCAGCAGTACAACACCCAAAGTCCATGGCTGATTATTTGAAAACAAATTTTGAAGTTCTTACCAGAGACATCCACCCAATTGATCAAATCGAGATCCATAAGAAAAAGGGTGAGATGGTCTATTCCACAATGACCAGTATAGGCATCACTGCACATCAGTTGCAAAATTCTCTTAGTAATACTACAACACAGTTACAGTTGGAAAAAGGCTCTTCTCAGGCTAAGGACACCAGGATAAAATCATTAGAAGGCCTGGTGATTGAGTTGGGACATGATCCCAAAGATGTTAAAGCAGCTGAAATATTGATAAAGAAAAATAATTATGACATTGTTGCACTCAGGAAACAACTCAAACTCCCTCCCCTCCTACATCCATAATGTGTAAAAGTAATTGAGAAACAAAACAAGGAAGAACTTATGGAATTGATCCTTAAGTTGAATGAGCAGTTGATTAAAGAGAGTAAGAACTAGGAAAAGATTTGCAGTCCAAACAGGGTGAGATGACCACCATTCCTCAAACTGTAACACCCATGGTTTCTACAGCAGTTCCATCTACTATTGCAACATCTTTAGCACCCAACATTCCCCTAGTAACAACCTTGCCAGAAACAACAACAACAAGTACATCAGAAGTAGCAGTGACTTCAACAAAGCAAACAGAGGACTTTATAAAGTCCATGGAGGAAATGAAAATCCAAGCAACTGAAATAAAGAAACTAAAAGAAATCGTTACCAACTTGGAAATAAATTATGAGATATCACAGATTAATTACACTGAAGAAGAGAGAAAGAATAAAAGGATGACTGAAAGAATCAAAACATTAGAGCAGGACTTAACATTAGAAAAGCCTTTGAAATATATTAGAGATATTTTATGGACCAATATCATTGATTCCATCAATGATATTTGGTTTTCTATTCAGATTATTTTTTAACAGGCTGAGTTAGTTAAACTAGCTACAGAGGCTATACAGAAGACCAGGGAAGACTTGGGAGAGAAACTTGAAGAGGGAACCCAATTGATCAACTTCTTGAATAGCAAAAGCAAGCAACAGCTAGAACAATGGGATATCGAGGATCGAACTGGTACTATCTTTGAAATTAAGAATGTTCTTACTAAGAAGAACTTAATGCTGAACCTGGAAAGAAGATGTCAAAGTATTCAAGAATATATAGATGATTTTATGTTAAAATATGACATTCTAAGGGATAAAGGACTTCCAAGCCCACTAGTCATAAATGATAAGCTAATGACTCATGAGGACTACATTGAGAAACTACACAAACAAGCCAAAATTCAAGCTAGCTCTTCCACAGTGAAAGCGCTACCTACAGGAAAAGTGTTGTATGATGGTTTGGAAAATCTTTTCTATATTGAGCATGAAGTGAAGCACCTATTCACAATCCAACCCAATTTTGCAAAATGCACAAGCTGACGAAATATACAGGAAATTGATCAGGATGAAGATACCAAATGAAGAATGGTGGACCAGCATGACCGATATCCTATAATTTACTATGGTAACTCAGAGGTAAATAGAAAATATTTACTGAGGTAAAGTCTGGTAAACAAGTAAAGAGTATCAGAAACAGGTAAAGAGTATCAGTAGGGAAAAGTAAGCAAAGATCCAGCACACAATTACTAAAGCAACAGTAAGAGGCAAATCCGAGTTTCAACCTCCAGCTCATTTATAAATAAATGGATAGCAGCAATCAATTTTCCATCTATTTCTATATTTTTATAAAAGATATTTTGTATTTCGTAGAATAAATCTCATGTAGTTATGGGGTATTTTTGATGTAATTTTTGTATAAATACTTCTCCATTCAAAGTATTGTGGGTGGGTTCTATAACATCTCTATAAATCTATGCTATCAAGTTGAGAAAGATTTTGTACTCAAATTTGGATTTTTGCAGGAAAAGGAATGAAAGTTGAGGACATTTCATCAGATTCCTGTGCAGTGTAATTACAAATAAGTATCCTATCCTTGTGATTTTATGTGTTTTCTATATGTTTCAATGTTTCATGCATCTTAAATTAAATTGTTAAAATAGTCCAAGTGTATCAGAATTAGCTTTATTGCTCTCTGTTATCAACAGTTTACCACTTCTATGTTTTCTTCTAAACTATTTCGATAAAGGAATTCCTAGCTACTCCTTTATCCCTGTACTTTTCTCTAATAAGTCCCTGGTATAGGATTCTTAATTTCCCTCTGCCAATTGACCTATATTCCTTTCCTCTTTCTAATCCTAACTTGAGGATTCTTGATTTCCCTCTAGCTTTGAGAAGAAATATCATTCATTCAAGCCCGAGAGTTTGTTTTTATTATGATATCCTGCCTGTTGAACTCATACCTCAGCAATCAGACTTGATCCAGTGATTTATCCCTGATTGACTCCATAGACCAATGGCCTGGAAGCCTAGTTTTCCCATTTGTTTTACAAATCCACCACTCTCAAACAAAACAACCTCATTGAATATTAATAGCTAGCCTAATATCATATCAAAACATAGCTAAATCATAAAGAGATAGCCCTCTCTAGACTTAGGTGGGCTAGCACCCGAGTCTAAAAGATTGGTTTATAGTTATCTTGGATCCTTTCCTTCTTTCAATAACTTCAAAGGAAAATCTGAGTTATAACATAGTGGCGACCATACTGGGGAAGAACTAATCCTCAGTTGAAACAAACCTTTAAGAAATCTAAAATCTTGATTTGAAATATCTTAAAGGAGTGATAGAAGTTATTTTGAAAAATCCATAAAGAATAGCATTGAAAGGCTTGAAATCTAGCTTCAGGAAGAACTCATTACACTAGGGCTAACCCTGATCCAAATCTTCCCCCTATGTTTGAAAATCCCAACCTAATTCCAAGAATCATTAGAAGACAAGAAAGTTCATTGAGTCCCAAACCTTTGTTCAGATCACATTCATGTCCTGTTGAGTGGATTTTCCTAGAAGATCTTCCTTTTGATGAACATTTTGAACTCTCTCTATTTAGAACCACATCTGACAGTGAATTATTGGACCTAGTCCAAGATCCAAAATTCTACATAAAACTTGAAACCCAATGAGCCAATTTTTCAATTAATCGATATCTACAGAACTGCACTTATTCATCTATTACCACCGATAGAACACATGAACTTTCTGAAACTACTTCTCTTTCTGCTAGTTCATCATTATTCCCTCACTCTTCTGAAATCCATTCCACTCCTACCTTCATCCCTTCACTTCTTCCCCAACCAATCATCACCCAACATCCCATCACTACCTCTAGTTCTTCCTCCACAACCCAAACACCTCCTGTTACCTCAACTCCCGTTCATACTACTACCCAACCTAGAATCATGGCCAATATATATGATCCCCTTGTGATGCCAACTCCCCTATGTGCCAAGCCTCAAGACTATCAAAGTAAAATTACTACTTTGATGGCACTGGAACCTACACAACTCAACAACACACTAAGAAAATGACCGACTATTTTGAGATATATGAAATTGACACAGTTGACGTTCAAATGAGAATTTTTGTTCAAAGTCTGATTGGGGAAGTTAGAACTTGGTTTAGATCTTTAGCCCCCCAAAGTATAGATAGCTTAAGAATGCTTTACCATCAATTCTTGAATAGGTGGGAGAAAAGGAAGGACACCCTACAGATTTTATCTGAATATGAGAACCTTAAGAGGGGACCTCATGAAACCATTCAGGACTATTGCACTAGGTTCAGTAGTGTTTATAGTGCCATTCCACTCGACCTTAGACCCCCACCTGGTTTATCCCTGATCAAATTTCTTGATGATTTGATTCAGATATGGCTTTCTAGTTAAGGGAGAGGAACCCCCCCACTCTGGAAGAAATGCCGAGTGTAGCAGTAAGTGTTGAGGCTAACCCACTTTCCAAAAGAGCCAAAGCTAGAAACAAAAGAGGAATACATGCAAAAGAAGGGAATACACCCTTTGAACAAAAGATGGATGCTATAGTTAAAGGAATGGATAGATTGTTAGATAGAGTTGAAATAATTGAAAGGAAATCTCCTTGGGATGGCCAACAGGCTAATTCAAGGAGAAATCCTAATTTTAAAAAAAATCAGAACCAAAATGCTGGAAAGATATTCCTAACCAGAACATCAAACCACCTTTCCAAGAAAAATATGCAGAGGCCTCCCACTCAGAAGACCTTGAACAAGGCACTTAGATAAATTTAATGGGTCTAGATGATGAGGAAGATGTATTCCTAACTCATGACGACCAAGAGTCCCATGTGCTGCAACAATTCCAAACCCAACCAGGAGAGTCATTTGACTTCAAACAGGGATACAACTATGCTATTTTTTAGGCACATAAGCAGTATAATTTAAGAAGTAGAAAAAGTATTGATGCCCTGGAACCAAACCAAAAAACAGGTCATAAACAACCTAAAAAGGATAAAACAGTTCCAATGAAAAAAACACTTCAGATCCTTTCTAGAACAAATAAAAATCCTCCTAGCCCCACCATAGATGTGTCTAATAATCAGCCCAATAATGAACAACCTTCCACTTCACTTCCCTCCCAGGAAATAGTAGGAGAGTCTTCAAAGATTGGATTAGAAAAATCAGCAAAGGATGTCCCAAATCCTGAAACAGAAGAAAACATAGAAAACACTGCTGCCAGAAATCCAAAAATTCAAACAGACAAAGTAATCCTGCCCTTTAATCTTGGAGTAGAGGTGGCCAAGATTAAAATTTCAGTTCCTTTGATAGAACTGGTAAAACATGATTCTTACAAGTCTCAGATAAACAAATGATTAAAAAGCACTGAAAATGAAGACTTTGTAAATCTCTTTGATGACCAACCCGAGTTAATTTTTTGCCCTAAGGTAAAGTGGAAACCAATGGAAGGAGGGATACCACCTTTCTATGTCAGTCTCAATATCCATGACAAGATTTTGCATAATGCCATGTTTGACTCTAGTGCCTCGCACAATCTCATGCCCAAGTTTGTTATGGAGAAAATTAACTTAGACATCACTAGACCCTATAGAGATTTATTTTCCTTTGATTCCAGTCAAGTGAGGTGTTTAGGACTTATAAAGGATTTATGTGTCTCTTTGGTTTAATACCCTGCCAAAACTATACTTATGGACATTGTTATAGCAGATATCCCACCCAAGTATGGCATGCTGTTGTCCAAATCCTAGGGTGGCAAATTTCAAGGATCTCTAAAATTAGACATGTCATACACTACCATATCTGTTTTTGGACAACCAAAAAAGCTATATAGAGAAACTTTAATGAAGTATGTAGTGAGTAGTCAGGAGAGACCTCAGAACTTTCCTATTTACTCGATGCATTCTGATATGGATTCCTTTGTTCTCTATAATGTAGAAACTAATCCAGAAGATACTCCAAATGATATAGCAATAGAACCAAAAGAAATTATAAAAGAAAAGTCAGTTGTCCAAATTCAAGAGATATCAGATGACAAAGAAAATCCAAATGCCTTAGCTAAGAAAGATTCCACTACCCCAAATGAAAACTATGAACATGAAATCTTATGGCATTTAGAGTTTGATGGTTCAGTAAACGAATTAGGTGCAGGAGCAGGAGTATGGATACAAAACCTAGAAAATTATCATGAAGAGGGACATTCATATAGATTAAATTTCAAATGTACAAATAATATGGTAGAATATGAAGCACTCCTACTAGGCCTCATGCTAGTCAAAGAATTAGGAGCTATAAGGGTGTCAATCATGCGAGATTCTGAACTGATAGTTAAACAGATTAAAGGAGTTTACATAACCAGAGACCCTAGATTAGGACTTTACAGAGGTACAGTTGTAGAAATCCTTAACACTTTTTTAGAAACCAAGCTTGCAACCATCCCTAGAAAACATAACATGCAAGATGATAGCCTAGCTATGTTTGCCAACACTTGCAAATTTCCTTTTCATCCCAATCACCAGTATACTGTTGAGGTTAGGCACGGGCCAGCTATACCTAATAATCTCAAGAACTTGCAAGTTTTTTAAAACGATAAGCAGATTAATCACTTTCTGACATTAGATGAAGAATTTGCTAACATTAATATAGATGTAGACATAGTTTCAGATTTTGATCACACTAATGAGTTAGGAATTAACAAATTGGAAGAAAATTCAATAAACATGCTTCACTCTACTAAATTCATAAAAACAGATTTTCAGGACTTAAAGAAAATGGATATTGATGAAATAATTGATGATGAAACTGAAGTCATAAATCTCAAAAATAACCAATTACCCAAGGGATTGACTCCTTTGGAGGACTTATTTGACTCCAATGATATTCCTAAAAAGCCTAAGATGGAGCCCTTGAAAGCAAACATTGAAGAATACAACATAGGAACTCAAGAGAATCCTAAGCTGATAAAATTGTATAAATCATTACCCCCTGATGAAAAGTTGAAATATATTGACCTAATGAAAGAATTCCAGAATGTTTTTGCCTGGAGTTACGAAGACTTAAAATCCCATGATACTAGTATTATACAACACACTATCCCTTTGAAAGAAGATCAAAAACTTTTTAGGAAAAATCTAAGAAGAACTAATCATTTTTTATTACCTTCCATTGAAAAAGAGATCAAACGAATGTACGAAGCAGGAATCATTGCCCCTGTTAGGTTTTCAAATTGGGTATCTAATATTGTCCCTACAAGAAAGAAAACAGGAGAAATTAGACTGTGTGTTGACCTTAGAAATTTGAACAAAGTCTCACTCAAAGATAACTATCCCTTACCTAAAATGGATTACATACTACAAAGGGTAGTAGGGTCTACAACAATTTCACTTTAAGATGGATTCTTGGGTTACAACCAAATTTTAGTCCATCCTGATGACCAGGCAAAAACTACATTCACAACCCCAAGGGGCACCTTCATGTATGTTAAAATGCCCTTTGGACTAAGAAATGTAGGAGCCACCTTTCAAAGGGACATGGATATTGCTTTTGCAAAGGAAATCCATGACTTCCTGGTTATATACCTTGATGATATTTCAGTGTTTTCTAAGTCAGATCAACAACACCTGGATCATTAGGCAAGTTTTTCTTAAATGCAGGAAATATGGCATTTCTCTGAACCCAAAGAAATTTTATTTGGTTTGGAAGAAGGAAAATGGTTAGGCCACATTATCTCTAAAGATGGAATCCGAATTGACCCAACCAGGATACCTCACCCTAGAAACATTAAAGAACTTCAAGCATTTTTAGGGAAAATAATTTTGTTAAGAAGACTCATCTCTAACTTAGTTGAACTAATTAGATTATTGAATAACATGTTGAAAAAAGATTCGGCTATTAAGTGGATAGTAGAGGCTAAAAGTTCATTCGAAGAAATAAAATTAGCCTTAACTCAAACACCGGTCCTTACAAGCCCAAAATTTGATAGAGACTTCATTATCTTTTCCTTTGCATCAGAACACACCATAGTTGTAGTCTTACTACAAACGGATGATCAAGGATATGAAAAAACAATAGCCTTTTCAGTAAATCTCATAGAGATTCCTCGTTAAAGTATAAAATAATGGAGAAACAATCTTTTGCTTTGGTAAAATCTATTAAGGATTTCATAGTGTATATTTTGTATTATCATGTAATAGCTTATGTTCCCAATGTTGTATTCAAAAACATCCTAACACAGGATGGAGTTGATGGCAAGAGGGGAAAATGGATAGCTACTATTTTAGAATATGATTTGGAGATAAAACCTACCAAGTTAATTAAAGCTTAGGGGTTGGCCAAACTTATGGCAGAAACAAATTGCCAAGCCCTAGACATAAATCTTATTGCAGAACTGGATAATGAACAAGAGATGGCGACTCCACAGATCAGCCATCCCTTTCTAGATTCCCCCTGGTACATTGATATTATATACATTCTACAAAACCTACAAGCTCCTCTAAGGTTATCCATAACTAAAATTAGGTTGTTGAAAATGAAAGCTTCAAAATTTTTCATTATGGATAATACTTTGTTTTGAAAAAATCATGAAGGTATTTTGTTGAACTGTTTATTAAAAGAATAATCTAAAAAAGTACTCCAAGAATTTCATGCAGGAGATTGTGGTGGACATCTCTACTGGAATTCAACTGCTGACAAAATTCTAAGAGATGGATTTTACTGGTCAACCTTGTTTGCAGATGTTAAAAAATTTGTAACTTCCTGCCATAAATGCCATATCTTTGAAGGCAAAAGAAAATTTACCCTTGCCTTTGAAACCTATTTCCACATAAAAACCTTTCAAAAATGGGGTCTTGACTTCATTGGAGAAATCCATCCACACTCTTCTACTCAGCATAAATGGATACTCACTACAACTGATTACTTTATCAAATGGATAGAAGTTATTCCCTCTAGACAGATCAATGATACTGTAATAATAGGTTTTCTAGAGGCTAATATTTTGTCTAGGTTTGCTTGTCCTAACAAAATCATCACAAACAATACTTCAGCCTTCAAGTCAAAGAAAATGATTGATTTCTGTCACAAGTATCATATAACACTTGGTCATTCCACAGCTTACTATCCTCAAGGGAATGGACTAGAAGAATCCTCCAATAAAAGTCTAATGAATATTATCAAAAAAATATTAGAAGACAATAAGAAAACTTGGAACAAGAAATTAACCAATGCTTTGTGGGCATATAGGCTTACAACTAAGAAATCCATTGGAACCAGTCCCTACGAGCTAGTGTATGGAATGGAGGCAGTTTTCCCCTCATCTTTAGGAATTCCAGTCATGAAATTACTTCAAGAAGCCCAAGTGGATCCAAATGATATACAGAGGAGAATTAACTAGACTATCCATTTACAGCAAACCGAGGAGGAAGTATACAGCAAAACCCAAGTACTGCAAGAAAAACTTAAGAAGATTTTTGACAAAAGGACCAAAGTAGAAGACTTCTACCTGGGAGACAAAGTGTTAAAGTGGGATTCAAGAAGAAAGGATAAAGGGAAACATGGGATGTTTGACTTCTTGTGGAAAGGTCCATACATAATATATGCCTTCAGAGGAAATAATTCATATTTTCTTGAAGAAATAGATGGTGCAGAGATCGAAGGAGGACCAATCAATGGTTGAATGTTAAAGCACTACATTGACCCAATTTACTAATTTTACCAGTTTAGATGTACATACTATATCCTTCATAACATTCATTTTTGATTGGATGGTAATTTTGGAGTTGAAGGCTGAAGAGAAGGCCCTAAGCTTCAAAAGTTTTACTGTCAGTAAATATCAATAAGGCAGCAAGGTAAAGGAGAATTGCAAAGTAAAAATCAAAGTTTTTCAAATGCCATTGATCTATAGTTCTTGACTTTCCACCAGGGAATTCCATCCCCAAGTGGAGCCACTGTTATCCTCCTATACCAATAGGTGTCATATATCATAATTGACTTGGTTGAGCTCTGAAATATGTACATACCTTTGCTTTCTGCAAATGTTTTCCATATTTGTAAAAAATAAAAAAAAATTAAAAATGTAAAGAGGGTATGACCTAAAAGAAAAATCAAAGGACAAAAAGAACAAAAAGGTCAGAAAAATAAAATAAAAATGAACCCCAAGAAAAATAAAAAGACCATGAAAGTGTGCAAGTCAAAATGCCATTGCTATTTTACTTTCTGTACAAAATGATTATGTGCAAAATGTTGTTATGCCACAATCCATGGTAACCAAATAGTTTAATCTTGGTTATTCCATGTTTTGAATTTAATGCTTAGAGATAGAGAAACAAAAATCTAACCAAACTATTTAATTTTAGCAAATAAATAGATAGCTAGAGTGAATAAAAGGAGCTCAACAGTTTAATCCAAGCCCTTGGATGTAATAAGGTTAGACTTAGTTAGAATACCATTGTAAAAGAAAAGAAAAGGTTTTGATAAGGGTTTGTCAGTTTAAGTGCACCCTAATAAAGGAAGAAACAATGGTAGGATAAGTAGATAAGGTAAGTAGATGAATGGTTGCAAAATTATGTATAATGAATGATTATCCAGATATCAAATCATATACTTTCATCATCAAAAGCACTTAAAAATATGGATGACAATGAAGACATTTACATCATAAACAAAAGTCAAACTAATTAACCTCCTCACCCATTTTTTCCCTAACTTTTACTAATTTCCCCTAAATACTAAAGGCACCAACAACCTGAAAGTTAAAGGGGCTCAGAGCATTTCTCTGACTTCTAGAGGGATGAACCCTTGGCCCAATAACTTGTAAGGCCTAAGTGCTAAAACTCCTTCATAAAAATTCACCCCTTCCATAATTCATTCATTCCCTTCAAATCCATTTCCAATGTAAAATCACTCTTTACTTTGGAAAAATAAATGGTTCTTTATTAAAAAACCCTCCCAAACACATTTTAGCCTAAGTCATAATGAATGCATTTTCGGAAACATTTACTTAGCACATTTTATTTTCCCATGGTCAAATTAACTTTTAATTCTTATTATTTATTTAACTCCCAAAACAAATTATCCTTTCCCATATTATTAATAAAAATCCCAAAATAAATCAATATCCCTTCCCGATGGTTTGGAAAATAGACCACAATAAAGTTAATTTGGACTAATAAATCGAACCGCGATTAATTAAGAGCCAAAACTCCCTAAAGTGTTAAGAAGGAATTAATTAATCACCTGGATTAGTTAATAGCCTCTCCACCAATACCATTAAAAATATTAATCCTTCTTTTGTCTAATCATATCATCCCCGATATAATTAAAGTCATTTAATTATGTTGATTATGCCATCAGGCCCTTTCCATTAAATCCCTAACACTTTCTGTCGCCCACTGTCATTTGATCTACCCTCCCTCATCCAACAACTCTCGCTCATATCACACAGGCCTTTTGGTCAAACGTTAACCACGCGATATAAGTTGTTTTGACTTTTCACCGATGCTACGTGTCATCCAATTTGTGGCATCGCGCGACCCTCCACCAAAACCACCAACCTCCCAAAAGTGGTGCGATGAATCCCACTTACCACCTCCTCTAAATGACAAAGTGTCCCATTGGTTAATTAAACCAACTATCTTTTTCCCATTCACCTGCCAAAAGTCATTGACTTTGTGCATAAAAACAAAAATACTCATTGTTTTCCCTTTTTACCAAGAAAAGAAACTTCTACCTTCCATTCATGCATAAAGTACGTCCAAACTAGCAACTTACTCTCAACAGTCAACCACCATCAATTGTTGAACTCCAGATCATTGCAAACTACTATGCGCACCCAGCAAAGCATTCACCACAGCCATTTGTCCCTTCAGTCAACCATAACCAGGTATTTACTACATTTCCTTCTCAGAAACCCTGTTTTTGTATTGAAACCTCCACCAACTTACTCTAAACTCAAGTAATCCAGTACAATTAAGTTGTTTCTTAGCTCCAAGGCTTCCCCAAGCACCTGTTTTATCTAAAAATCTTAAAAACCTCACCTTTCTTCCTTGAATACACAAGAACCAAGGATGGAAGCTCCTTTCACCTTAAATCTCACACCAATCACTACTCCCCACAGGGATTTGGACCACCTTCCCTTGGCCGATAAAGATTTTCAAATCAAGGACCTTATTTTTTAAGAAACCCCCTTGAAGCTACACTGCAAGTATCAAGGCAATTATCTGCACAATGCTGATAGAATAGGTCTTTGGGAATCAAACCTACCTAAATATCAATTCCCCACTGTCCATATTTTCCTAGATATTGTACACCAATGCCATGCAAACTACGACCCCAATATGAGAGTTGTAATGTCCCCTGACCAGAAAGTCCTTTTCACCATTACAGCTGAGTCTATAAATCAAATGTTGTAATTACAGCCTAGCCAGGACCTCACTCCCCTTTCCATTGCCGATATACTTGAAAAATATTCAAAGATGTCCAGTTCTGAAATTACCCAAGTCTATCAGACCTTCATGGAAGAAAAATACAAGCCAAAACACCCCCCTCCTTACATTTCAAGCTTCTTTACTAACCTGGGCAAGGATATCATCACCATGATTGCTTGCATTTTTGGTTTTACTACTAGTGAGTATGTAGATGAGTTGACCTTAGCCTACATGTCTATTTTCAGCCCTGGTAAACCTCCTGCGGCCAAATTTGACTATGCTACATTCATTTTTGATAAGATGCATGACCAATTCATGAGATTAGAGAATGAGAAAGTATTTAAATATTCTTCAGTCCTGTATCATATTTTCTTATAATACCAAACTGATAAACTCCCTTTCTATGTACAAAAGCTTGAAACTAGAGGGAACCCCAAGTTAGTCATCTTCTGGAATTCCATTTTTCACAATTCTCCTTCTTCTCCCTATCCTTATACAAATTTTATTGATCAATTTGTGCATCCAGTAACTACCATGTTGATAAAAATCTTCTCCCAGAACCAGTGATGATACTAAGATAATTCTTCAGTTATCCAAGAAATACAAGGTTGGGGACTGGTACTTGTACCAAAACCATACCGAGATCAGAATTTATGGGTGTGAGCTGCCTCCCTTTATACTGCCCAAATACCTCCCCATGAAATTATTCGCCCTGGAGTACTACAGGCAAATGATTAATTCTGATGAAATCCACTTTATGAAGGCTAAGAAGAAAGCTCAGCTAAGGATAAAGGATCACCTAGGCCCATTTATTTGCAACAACAAAAAAGCAGGGGAAGAGGCAGAGGAAATGCTTGAGAGATTGAGATTGAAAAAGTGTTTCATCTGGCCTTATGATCCTCATAGCTTCATATGTGATAGAAGGAAAAAGCATAAGCTATACCCCTACATCCATCATAGAATTCTAGAGATAGAACAATATGCAAATCAAAATGAATGGGTGGAGGGAACACTTATAGAACAAGATAGCACACAAGTTGAAGTAGAAAATGTTTTAAAAGATTTGGAAAGAAGACTTGATCTAGATTCCTATGTACAGGTGCTTGAAGAATCTTTACAGAAACCAACACAGGAGCATAGTGCATAAACATCAGGACAACCAAATACTTCAGGACAAGGAAAAGACTCAGGGTCACAGAGCATTTCAGAGGAGTTGACCCAGACTGATACAAACATGGGCAACCCTCCAATATTGCAGACCCCTCTTAATGAGCAGAGAATTCAAAAAAGAAGTAGGAGTGAGGCTAGCCCCTCTACAGTGCCATTGGACCAGGTATATGTAAAGAGACAGAGATTAAATCCTCTATCCGAACAGGAATATGAAGAGACAAGAAGTGACACAGTGTAGACAACACTAACAGGGGAGTCACCATCTACCTCTCAAACACAGGCACTAAGGCTCAGGCAGCAAAGTGTAGAAGTGTCATGACTACGGATAGATTCAGAGCAGAGCCAGGATTTGAAAGAAAAGTACAAGGAGATTAAGGCTAGGAATGAGAAGCTCAAAGCTTAATCCTATGCCCACTATCTGAAAATGGCTCCTACAAATCAGACAAGGTTGATGTCAACCTTTGACATCAAAGAGGGAAAAATGCAGATGAGTTTTTTGAAGCCAACAGTACAACAGCCAAAGTCCGTGGCTGATTATTTCAAAACACATTTTGAATTTCTTTCCAGAGACATCCACCCAATTGATCAGATCAAGCTCCATAAGAAAAAAGGTGAAATGGTCTATTCCACATTGACCAGTATAGCCATCACTACACATCAGTTGCAGAATTCTCTGAGTAATACTACAACATAGGTACAGTTGGAAAAAGCCTCTTCTCAAGCTAAGGACACCAGGATAAAATCATTTGAAGACCTGGTGATTGAGTTGGGACATGATCCCAAAGATGTTAAAGTAGTTGAAAGATTGATAAAAAAAAAAGAATGATGACATTGCTGCACTCAGGAAACAACTCAAACTCCCTCCCCTCCTACATCCACAAACTACAGAAGTAATTAAGAAACAAAACGAGGAAGAACTTATGGACTTGATCCTTAAGTTGAATGAGCAGTTGAAAGAAACAGAGAAAGAACTAGGAAAAGATTTGTAGTCCAAACAGGGTGAGCCGACCACCATTCCTCAAACTGTAACACCCATGATTTCTACAGTAGTGTCATATACTATTGCAACATCTTTGGCACCCAACATTCCCTTAGCAACAACCCTGCCAGCAACAACAACATCAAGTACATCAGAAGCAGCAGTAACTTCAACAAAGCAAACAGAGGAATTAATAAAGTCCATGGAGGAAATGAAAATCCAAGCAATTTAAATAAAGAAACTAAAAGAAATGATTACCATCTTGGTAATAAATTATGAGCTATCACATATTAATTACATTGAAGAAGAGAGAAAGAATAGAAGGATGACTAAAAGAATTAAGACATTAGAGTAGGACTTAACATTGGAAAAGCCTTTCAAATATATTAGAGAGATTTTATGGACCAATATCATTGATTCCATCAATGATATTTGGTTTTCTATTAAGATCATTTTTTTAACAAACTGAGTTAATTAAAATAGCTACAGAGGCCATACAGAAGACCATGGAAGAATTGGGAGAGAAACTTGAAGAGGCAACCCAATTGATCAACTTCTTGAATGGAAAAAGCAAGAAACCGCTGGAACAATGGGATATTGAGGATCAAACTAGTACTATCCTTGAAATTAAGAAAGTTCTTACTAAGAAGAACTTAATGTTGAACCTAGAAAGAAGATGTAAAAGTATTCAAGAAGACATATATGATTTTATGTTAAAATATGACATTCTAAGGGATAAAGGACTTCCAAGCCCACTAGTCATAAATGACAAGTTGATGACTCATGAGGACTACATTGAGAAACTGCACAAACAAGCCAAAATTCAAGCCAACTCTTCCACAGTGAAAGCGCTACCTACAGGAAAAGTGTTATATGATGGTTTGGAAAATCTTTTCTATATTGAGCATGAAGTGAAGCACCTGTTCACAGTCCAACCCAATTTTGCAAAATACACAGAAGCTCATGAAATATACAGGAAATTGATCAGGATGAAGATACCAAATGAAGAATGGTGGACCATCATGACCGATATCCTTTAATTTACTATGGTAGCTCAGAGGTAAATAGAAAATATTTACTGAGGTAAAGTATGGTAAACAGGTAAAGAGTATCAATAGGGAAAAGTAAGCAAAGATCCAGCACACAATTACTAAAGCAACAGCAAGAGGAAAATCCAAGTTTCAACCTCCAACTCATTCCATAAATAAAGGGACAGCAGCAATCAGTTTTCCATCTGTCTCTATCTTTTTGTAAAAGATATTTTGTATTCCCTAGAATAAATCTCATGTAGTTATGGGATATTTTTGATGTAATTTTTGTATAAATACCTCTCCATTTGAAGTATTGTGGGTGGATTCTATAACATCTCTGTAAATCTATGCTATCAAGCTAAGAAATCTTTTGCACTCAAATTTGGATTTTTGATGGAAAATGAATGAAAGTTGAGGACATTTCATCAGATTCCTGTGCAATGTAATTACAAATAAGTATTCTATCCTTGTGATTTTATGTTTTTTCTATATGTTTCAATGTTTCATGCATCTTAAATCTAAATGGTAAAATATTCAAAGTGTATCAGAATTATCTTTATTACTCTCTGCTATCAACAGTTTACCATTTCTATGTTTTCTTCTAGACTATTTCGATAAAGGAATTCTTAACTACTCCTCTATCCCTGTAATATTCTCTAATAATTCCTTGGTATAGAATTCTTAATTGCCCTCTGCCAGTTGACCTATCTTCCTTTCCTCTTTCTAATCCTAACTTGAGGATTCTTGATTTCCCTCTAGTTTTGAGAAGAAATATCATCCATTCAAACCCCAAAGTTTTTTTTATTATGCTATCATGCCTGTTGAACTCATACCTCAGCAATCAGACTTGATCCAGTGAATTATCCCTGATTGATTCCATAGCCCATTGGAATAGAAGCCTAGTTTTCCCATTTGTTTTAGAACTTCACCACTCTCAAACAAAACAAACTCATTGAATATTAATAGCTAGCCTAATATCATATCAAAACATAGCTCAATCATAAAGAGAGAGCCCTCTTTGGACTTAGCTGGGCTAGCACCCAAGTCTTAAAGATTGGTTTGTAGTTACCTTGGATCCTTTCCTTATTTCAATAACTTCTAAGGAAAATCTGAGTGATAACAGGATCAATACTCTGGACCATAAACTTTGGACCAATACCATGGAACAAAATACCATGTACCAAATACCACGGACCAAAACTTAGATTTCCAACATGTACACACCTTTCCTTCTGTGAAACTACGTGTGTACGTTATACGCACCTTTGGGTCTATTAACCTGTGTGTATACGCTACTTTGTCAAGGTGAACTTGCATATACTTCTCTTTCCTCATTCTGTGAAGTCTGATCTATAACTCTGAGTTGTTAACCTACTAAACTATGATCTGTCATTAGAGAGAGTTTCCATGAAGGACAACACCTGTGTCAAATCTGAGTCATAATGCCAACAAACATTTGTATGACGAAGTTTGTATGATGATATAGATATTGAGCCTTGTTCAGACAGAATTTGTAAGAGAATACCATGTGAGTATGAGTTGTTAAGAAAGGGAATTGAGTATTGTTATAATGTAACTTATGTTATTATTGATAGTTATGATAAAGACATGCACCCCCGAGCAGAAGATTAAAATCAGATTGGTTGTTTGATTAATAAATGTTGCAATTACATAAACAGATTTGTAATATGTTGCTGCTAGGGTTTCTGTCTGAGTTGTAGTAGTTTGGGTTTGTTTCTAATTATGAACAAAAGATTAAAGGTTTCTTTAAAGGTTACTAATATGTGTTTATAAATCAGTCCCACCTATTAAAGAATGGATTGTTGAGAACATATTGATGCTACCAAAGTATGATAGTAAAAGTGTATCGTTGAGCTAAGAATGTTGTTGAGTGTTGAGCTAGGGCTTTAGTTGCAGAATTTATATTATTGTAGAGGTGGATCCAATTTGAAATTTGTGAATTATGGTCCATTTTGAATAATTAAAGGTCAGCTTGCTGAGCAGGGTGGCAAGGTGGTGCAAGGCGAAGAGTGGAGTTTCCTTCAAGTTGCACCCTAAGAATTCTTTAGGGAGGTAGGGTTGTGCTAGGGTAGGTTGAAGCCTATGCAGGGTGTTGGAGCATCCTTTTAGCTAGAGCTAATAAAACTAGGGCGTTGGAACATCATTCTAGTTGGAGTTGGTAAACTAGGGTGTTGGAGCATCCTTCTAGTTGGAGATGGTAAATTAGGGTGTTGGAGCATCCTTTTAGTTAGAGATGATAAATCAGGGGGTTAGAGCCTCCTTCCTATTATTGTTGGAGAATATTAGAAGTTTGAGCTTCCTATCGATGTAATCTTTAAAGACTTGTATTAAGAAGTGTTTGGTGGTTTTTCTCCCGAAAAGGTTTCCACCTAAAATATTATATGTACTATCTTTGATATTATGCATTATAGTAGAATGGTGTTGTAATGTTGATTTATGTTTGATCTAATTCTAATGTTAATTAATTATCAAAAAAATAAAAATTGACTAATTGAAGTGAAATATTGTTTCACCCCCTTCTAAGTATTTCCAACAAACTAAAATTTCTTTGTTACATGTTCACCATTTTCATTCAATTTGTTCATGGAGACCCACTTTGTGTCAATAACATTATTATCTACTACTCTTGGAACAAGCTCCCATGTATGTTTTTTCTCAATTTGATCAAGCTCTTCATTCATGGCTTTTAAACAATTGTCATCTTGGCTACCTTAATAAAAATCATTTGATTCCATCATTGAAAACAAAGCTACATACGCTTGAGTATGGGGGTTAATTAGCCTTCATTAGAGAAATTTTGAGGTCAAAAATGGGCCTCAAAACAAAAATGTACAACAAAAATCAAATTTATAAGAACTGATAGGTTTCAATATGATGATGTCAACCATGGGGTATGATTCACCATTTTTGAAGTAAACTTGCTAAAAATATAAAATAAAATAAAAAAATAAAACTACTTTTTCAACACATATTTTCAACTTATCTCCCTACGATTTTACTCAAATTTCAAGTAGGAGCACTCATTGCATGTGAAATTTAATTTTTCATGCAAAGAGTACCCATGTTGCATACTTTCGATGGACCCTACTACATGAAAAAAATGATTGCAATCATGTTTTTTCTTGTATTTCACATTTTGTGTAGTAGAATCCATAAAAAATATTCAACATAGGTACTCCTTGGATGAAATATTAAATTATGCATCCAACGAGTGCTCCTGCTTGAAATTTGAGTAAAATCATAGGGAGTTAAGTTGAAAATATGAGTTGAAAAAAGTAGTTTTTTCATTTTTCCCTCCAAACTTTGATGAGGTAATCTAATCTTAGTTTATTATTTCCACTATTATTTTATAATAATCCTTAGGAGGCCCATTTTACACCTGAAAATTTCTCTAATTCTTATTTTCTAAACACCTGTATTCAAGTCACCAACAATTTGGTTCGTTGGGTGTTTTTTTTGCACATACCTTATGGGATCTTTGGATTGTGGACTGAAGGGTTCTTCAATATCTTCATCTGTAAATGGTTAATCAACCTTCTTAGAATTGTTGATTGGATCATTAGTACTAACATTTGTTGGTTTTCTGTCTTCACATTCAATGTGCTTGTCAACTTTAACATCTATGCAATCAATTAGTTTTCTTCTATTCTTAGTATAGCATCTATAGCCCTTACTATTATGAGAGTATCCAAGAAAAATATCTGCATCGGCTATTGCATCAAACTTACCAATTTTTTCATCATTTTTATTGATATAACACTTGCTTCCAAACACTCTGAAATGCTTGATTGTAGTAGGTATACCATACAAGAGCTCATATGGAGTTTTTCCACATTTTGGTCTAAAGTGTACCTTTTTTAAAATCACCACTGTTGTGTGAAAGGCTTCAACCCAAAATATCTAGTGTATACCTCTTTCTCCCATAATGGCTCTAGCCAACTACTGGATTGATCTGTTGGCTCTCTCTACTACTCCATTATGTTGTGTAGTCTCTACTATGGTAAATTGTCTTTTTCATGCACTATTATTTGCATAAATCATCAAAATCTTTGGAGGTAAACTCACCACCATTATCAAACCTTACACACTTTACTTTATAATTTGTCTCATTCTCAACCATGGCCTTAAAGTTCTTGAACTTTTCAAAGACCTATGATTTCTCTCTTAAGAAGACCATTCATGTCATTCTACTAAAATCATCGATGATAAGCATGAAACACAATTTTCCTGAGGGTGTCTGAGTTCTTGAAGGACCACACAAGTCCATATGTATTAATTGTAATGGTCTTGTTGATAATTTATCCTTGGATTTGAATGGAACTTGCACTTGTTTTCCAATCTAATAGGACTTTAAAATAGTGTTATATGGCTTTTAAAGCTTTAACATATCTCTAACAACATTCTTTATGCCCAATTTGATAATATGATCAAAGTTGAGATGTCCTAGCCTTCGATGCCACAACCATCTCTCATCAATATTTATCAAACATCACTTCTTTTTCTTCTCTTTTAGAACATAGACATTATTGTTTGTTCTTGTAGCTTTAGCTACTATCTCTCCCATGCCTACAGACTTGATCTAGAAATTTGATAGAAATTGCAACTACTGAATATTTCAAATTGAAAACAAGAGACACAATTCTACTCTATTGATCTGTGGAATGGAAATTACAATTTAGAAAAACATGCATAAACATGCAACAAGATAAACCACAAGTATATAGTGATTTCTAGGGGAAACCAACTGGGAAAAACCCCTCAAGCCTCTTTTCTTTAAGCAATTGAATAGATAAACTATTACAATTTATTGCTCCAACTCTGAGCACAACCTGTAAAAGAATAATTGTTCTCTCTATTGAATGAGAAAATATGGCCAACACTTATCCAATTATCTACTCCCAACCTATAATTTCCTTGTCCAATTCCTGAGGAAATTAACTCCTAAAAGATAGGAATTTCCTCCTATTTTCTTCCGCAATTCCCAAGGATTGATCTCCTGACTGCATGCAACAATTATACACTCAAAGTGGTATACAACTCATGTTACACTACCTCGTCATCTCCACTTCAGCTGAGAAATTCAAATTCCATGTATGCACTAGTTATTTTGGGTTGATTTATTAGTCAACTAACAAATCTTTGAGCTAGATTGTTTTCCCATTGTAAAACTGACCTTCAACTGTCTCTATTGATAGTTAGAGGTCATTTAACTAAATACAACTGAAAATAATTGAACTGGATTGCTAAAATTTAACAATCACACATGCATAACTGAACTCCAAACCCTCTAACTCGAATTTATTGAGCTAACTAACTGACAAGAGCCATGTCACACTAGTTAAGTACCTCCAAGTTGTCCTACTGATCTGAAAATTCGATTTACTCAATTTGACTAAGGATAAATCCAAAATGAGCCTTTCTTGCTCCATTTTTTAACACTCCCTCTTAGCAAGAAAGTGATTTTTCACCACCCCTATCCTGCACTTGTGGAATTAAAATTTTGCTCTTGACAATTCCTTTGTCAAGATGTCAACATCTTGCTCCTCAGTTAGAATGTACTATAGCAATATAATTCTCCTCTACACACAGTCCGGCGAATGATGATACTGGATATCAACGCGCTTGGAGCTATCATGAAATACCCAATTCTCAAAGAGCATAATGCAACTCTAATTATCACAATATATCATTGTCAGATCCATTTCCTGACTAAAAATACCCACAAGTATTTTCCTCGTCCATATGGCCTCACATGTTGCTTAACTTGTAGCCATGTGTTCATCCTCTACTAAGTTGAGTGCCACAGACCTCTACTTCCTTCGGTAGCAGGAAATGGTTTCGGACCCAACACTGAGGATAGCACCTGAATTACTTTTCTCGTTCGATGGACTCCTTGCCCAATCTACATCAGTGAAGCCTTGGAGCTTTACTCCCTTTGTCCTCCTATACCACAATCCATACTCGATAGTGCTTCTGAGGTACTATAACACATGCTTTGTTTCCTTCCAATATAGCCTGGTACCCCTCACCATATCTTGACTAAGCTGGTTTACTACATAGGACATGTTGAATCTTATGTTCACAAGATATATCAAATACCCCACAAGCTTCGTGTAAATGGTAGCATCAACCTCTTCACCTAAAGTGGCATTCTTCTTCCTCCAATTTGTAGCTAGAGGTGTGTCCATAGGCTTATAATTCTCCATGTGAAATATTTGGAGTATTTTAGAGGCATACTTCCCATGAGACACAAACAATTCACCATCACCTTTCCATACTTCCAACCTAAGGAAGTAATTCATTAAGCCCATGTCTTTCATCTCAAATTCCCTTGCAAGATCCTCTTTGCATGAGTGGGTCATCTGATCATCACATGTCAATATTAAATCATCAACATATAAAATAAGAATAAGCAACTTACATCTACCACAATGTGATAGATGTTCACATTTGGTTCACTTTTTGTGAAGCTCAATCCACTGAGATAAATATCGCTCTAAGTGTACTATGCTCAGGGCCCCTGTTTGAGACCATATAATCCTCTCCTAAGTCTACACACATGTGACTCTCGATCATATGTCTCAAATCCTTTTGGTTTCAACTATTTAAATTTCCTCCTCAATGGCATCATTGAGAAAAGTGGTCTTCAAATCCAGCTAGTGGAATTGCCACCCCATCTATGTAACCAATTCTAGAATGGATCTAATTGAGGAATATCTTGCAACTAGTGCAAAATTTTCATCATAGTCCACTCCCTCTACCTGAGAGAATCCTTTGGCCACAAATCTAGCCTTGTACTTCTCTATGCTCCCATCAGCTACATGCTTCGCTTTGTAGATCCATCTGGAACCAACCATTAATTTCCTTTATGGTCTCAACACCACCTCCCATACACTTTTATTCGTGATGGATTCGTATTCTTCCACCATCACATCAACCTAAACAAGTTAATAAATTTCTTCCTCAAATGAAGAAGCCTTTGTTGCAATGAGCTTTGTCATGAGATCCATGTAACCAATGTACCTATCAGGTGACCTCCTATGCCTGGGTTGTGATGTAGGGGCTCCCACATTCTCCCTAGCATCTTGCAATAATCTATCAACTTCTGTGGTTGTCTTTCTCCCCTCTCTAGAATATTTTGGTTGAGTGGGTACCTCCACTTTACCTCTTGTCTACTCCACTGCATGTGGTTTCTCCACAACCTCCTGAAGCTCATCCTAAGGCTCCTCCTTTAGATCTAGAAGCTCATGCTCTGGTGGGATACTCATCTCTCATTATAGAGATCATCTCATAGCCTTCTCCTCATCAAAATTGACATCTCTCCTCACAAATGTCATCCTCAATGGAGGTAAATACACCCGGTAATTGTTTGGAATTTCAATGTATCCTACAACAACTCCTAACATTGTTGTAGGATGTGTTAGCTCTACCACATATTTTTTATATTTTAGGATTAGAAATAAGCTCGTTCCTTGGTTATGCTCAAAGGAGGCCTATACTGGTCATTCTCACCTTCTCCTTTACCTCACTCCTCCTCCCTTCATCTCCATTTCCCATGCTTTTCTATTAAAAACCATATAAAACCCCTTGTTTCTTAAGCCCCGGGCGTTAAAACCCAAAACCTCATAAAATTGTGCCCCATACAACTTGGCGCCTCCGCAAAATCTTCACCTGTAACCTCCATCGTCGATCTTCGCCTCCCGATCCAACGACTCCCCGTCATGTCCTATGGAAAACCTGCGCGATTGATTCCCTGCCATCTGATCATCTCTGCTATGATCGGATGACATTCGCTCTCCCCGCATCCACGAAGTAACGGTATGTTAACACATGATGGAGGATGGTTTTCCTCTCTTCTCCACTGCCATGCTTCGTGCGCTGAATGGGATCACATGCCCTCGTCCTTTTACCGCCCAATGTCCAACGCCGGTGCGATCAAAACCACTTACTGCGTAAACCTTCATCCACGCCCGTTAACTGCCGCGTGCCTTCTCCATCCGATCACTGTTGGATCTTCCCAGCTAAGATCCAATGGCTCATGATCATTCCACTCCCGCTTCCTTCGATATCCCCGTTGACTCATCTCCACCATCTATACTCCTGATCCGACTGCCAGTCTTTCTCCTTCACCCGATCCATCCACTTGCCATGCAACCCACGCCCTTTGACCATTCAGTATGCCCGAAGGATGAAGGTGACTTGCTCACTAGTACCCATTACAGCTACTCCTCAACAACCACATTCAACAGACAGTATGGCCGAAGGGAATAAGGATAGAGCATGAGCACGCAACATCATTTAGCAGTTATGGAACTTCCTGGATACGAACACTCCAACTGCCTGAGAGGATAGCAGAGCACCCGACGAGATGAGATTCACCTGAGACTCCATCAAGCAGTTAAACACAATTGGTGGTCAATTATGACCCCTCAATACCTAGAATGGCCAAGTGCCTTTGTAATGAAACTCTATATATACCCACAAATAAGATGTAATCAAGGTTGATGGTTGATGTTTTGATGTAAGGTTAAACTTTTGGAGACTGTAACTATTTTGATACTTGCAGCGTCTCGTTTTCATTTTCAGCTAATACAAGCTTCTTTTGTTGTTAATTTCTCACTTTCCATTTCTTTCCTCTTCTAAGTTGTGCCTGATATGCTATATTCCTGAACTCTTGATGTTTAGCATTAGAATAGTTTTCATCCTATTTCTGTGTTAAAGTCTCGTATGTATGATTGAATGAGTTATTCAGGTTTCTCCTCTTCTGGTGCCAAAGAGCTGTCATCCTGTCTGTGCATTGGTAGATTGTATTTGCAAACTTCTTTACTGGTTGCAGCTGCCTGTTGGTCGCTTTAATTACTCTCACAATTCAAGCGCCATTTATTGTGAACCTGAGGAAGTCTTTTTATTTCAAAGATAATCACGCACTGGATATGCTTAATTTCAAAAGCAGAAACAAGGTTGTAGTAAAAGAAGAACACGCAATTATTAATCTCACCAATCTACTGGTTCACACTCTACTTAATCAAAGCTGAAGTCAATTTAGTTATAGCAGAAATAATTCCTCTACTGCAGTTACAACCCAAACAAAGGAAGATCAATCTGCAAGGAAAGAAATCAATCAACCACAGCAGGAACAGGACCCTATTTTTTAGTGAGGAACTTTAGCACCTGATGCCTGACACTTAATCACACTTGTGAGAAAGGTAACTTCAAGAGAGCAAGACCCTATTCCCATGAACAGGAACCTTCAGCACTTGTTCTCTTGCTTCTAATCACACTGCAGACAAAGGAAAACAATTAATGGGAGCAGGACCCTATTCCTTTATGTAGGAATCTTCAGCACCTGCTTCCCGACATCATTCATTCATACAATCCATAGAAATGGGTTTTCTCGACTTCCAAATGCATTCAATACATGCAGTGCTAAAGAAACAGAGTATTACTAAACTGTGTAACTAGTGTCCAACAACAGAATTAAAGTAAAATGCAAAACACAGAAAGAGTTAAACAATTTACAAGAACCAAGGGTGAATCTTGTGAGGAAGGCGGGCCCTTTCCCTCTCACAAGATTCCCCGGGGGAAAGAACTAAATTGGAATGCTCAAAGGAAGAATTTATTCATATGTCAAAGTAACTGATATATTACAGATGGAGACTAACTCCAGTTCTTTTACAATACTCTCCTCTAGCTTTTACAACAACCCACCCTTTCTAATGATGATGTCTCCTCTTTTTAAAGAGGAGACATCATTTACAATTTACATGAGAGCGAATCCATATTATCTCAAATCTGTTCTTTTTCCCAAAACAGGACTATTTTGCTCTTCATAAAAAGATATTGTTTCAACAGAGACAACAAGAATGCTATCTTCAGGATGATCCAGGTAATCGTGTCTTCATACTGCTACTACTATTCCACAAAAAGCTCTTCCAGAATCGCAAATTACGCCTGACGGAATTTGCGTGCTTAACGGCTGTTTCAGCAACCGAGTCAGCTGTTTCAGCAACGGCCGCTTGTTCCTATATAACTTATCTGCGATCTTGGACTTGTGTTAGCAACGATACACTTCAATTAATGATAAAATATAAGAGTATTATGGAATTAAATGTAAAACAGATTAAACATATAATAAAGAAGAGGTTTTTGTATACCTTGGGATAAAGTGGATGAAAATGATAATGGAATTCTTTTTAATCATGGTTATAAGAGTAGAGTGGTGTCAAAATATATAGCAAAAATGATACATAGTGGAGTCCTAACATCCCCCCCAGCTAAAAATGTTGCATGTCCTCAGGCAACTCCTAGTCTGAATCAGAGTCTGAGTATTGGAACTGAGCATGCAAATTACTCAAGCAGTAGCTGGAGAAGGTGGCATCTGTAGGAACTCTGAATCCTCTGTTGTTCTGCAAGTATTGCCATGCCAAGGCTTCATCTCTGTTGGTCAACTGGTAATGACACTGATATTTATCTGAAGGCAGCCATAAAATTGGAAAATGGAAATGATACCCGATCCTATTTACTCCACAATGTTGAATGCAACCAATGTAATTGGGAACCCTGGATAATGTAGCTTAAAGATTGTGAGGATTAAAAGGGTGATAGTCTTGTCTTTCTTTACATGACTGCTGCCAAAACATAACATTGGCCTTCAATGCAGCAGTACCCTTTACTATAATGTGTTGTTGACACTTAGAAAGTATTGAAGCCTGTAATTGCTGCATGTACCTATGCATTCCTGGCTTCTATAAGAATCCATGATATTGTGCTATGAACAAGGCTGGCCTTAAAGGCTCTGGTCTAATCCACAAGATTTTATTGTCCTCATTATGACTGCTTGCAGTGAACACAGATTGCCACGTGAGCTGGTTAGACAAAAATGAGACAAATGCCCTTATTTGTATATCTCCTGCAATTGGAATAAGGTTGACTTCTCTATTCTCGGGAATGGCCTTGTTATGAAGGTAGAGTTTGCACAGCAAATGCTGGTCACTCTCGGGGGCCTCATTAAAGGTCTCAACAAAGTTTTCTGAGGTCATTAACTCATATGGTCTGCCATTTTTATTGCTTTTAATTGAAAATAAACTAATCGTTCAGCAAGAAAGAGAGAGTAGTTTACAGAGGGTTTGCGTGTAGCCATCAACTTCTGGACTAATGAAAACATCAAGGCTATCTTTTCCTTAGATTCTTTGGCTTCCTTTTTGTAGTCCTTAAGCTGTTGCATCATTTGATCCCACCTATCCCAGTTGGCATATATATTATTCTGCCATCGTTTAAACCTTGCAGCCTCTGTTACAGCAACTAGCGCGATTAGGGTCTGTGTTTACTGTGTTCAGTGCCTCTGCGTATAACTCAAAGCTATAGCAATGGGAGGGTCGGCCGTTAGACATGAGCCCGGCTCCATAAATCTACTTCAATTGTTTCCCAAAGTATATCAGATTTTCCAACAAGCGGGATGGACAGTATATTTTGAAAGATTGGGTGAATTTGACCAAGAACAAGTCTTAGAGTTTGCGCAAAACCTTCAAGGCGATTTTACAATTCAAGCGCCACATAAATTGTCAACCCGAGGAAGTATTTTTATTTCAAAGATAATCACGCACTGGATATGCTCAATTTCAAAAGCAGAAACAAGGTTGTAGTAAAAGAAGAACACACAATTATTAATCTCACCAATCTACTGGTTCACACTCTACTTAATCAAAGCTGAAGTCAATTTAGTTATAGCAGAAATAATTCCTCTACTGCAGTTACAACCCAAACAAAGGAAGATCAATCTGCAAGGAAAGAAATCAATCAACCACAGCAGGAACAGGACCCTATTCCTTAGTGAGGAACTTCAGCACCTGATGCCTGACACTTAATCACACTTGTGAGAAAGGTAACTTCAAGAGAGCAAGACCCTATTCCCATGAACAGGAACCTTCAGCACTTGTTCTCTTGCTTCTAATCACACTGCAGAGAAAGGAAAACAATTAATGGGAGCAGGACCCTATTCCTTTATGCAGGAATCTTCAACACCTGCTTCCCGACATCATTCATTCATAAAATCCATAGAAATGGGTTTTCTCGACTTCCAAAAGCATTCAATACATGCAGTGCTAAATAAACAGAGTATTACTAAACTGTGTAACTAGTGTCCAACAAAAGAATTAAAGTAAAATGCAAAACACACAAAGATTTAAACAATTTATAGGAACTAAGGGTGAATCTTGTGAGGAAGGCGGGCCCTTTCCCTCTCACAAGATTCCCCGGGGGAAAGAACTAAATTGGAATGCTCAAAGGAAGAATTTATTCATCTGTCAAAGTAACTGATATATTACAGATGGAGACTAAATCCAGTTCTTTTGCAATACTCTCCTCTAGCTTTTACAACAACCGACCCTTTCTAATGATGATGTCTCCTCTTTTTAAAGAGGAGACATCATTTACAATTTACATGAGATCGAATCCATATTATCTCAAATCTGTTCTTTTTCCCAAAACAGGACTATTCTGTTCTAAATAAAAAGATATTGTTTCAACAGAGACAACAAGAATGCTATCTTCAGGATGATCCAGGTAATCGTGTCTTCATACTGCTGCTACTATTCAACAAAAATCTCTTCCAGAATCGCAAATTACGCCTGACGGAATTTGCGTGCTTGACGGCTGTTTCAGCAACTGATTCAGCTGTTTCAGCAACGGCCGCTTGTTCCTATGTAACTTATCTGCGATCTTGGACTTGTGTTAGCAACGATACACTTCAATTAATGATAAAATATAAGAGTATTATGGAATTAAATGTAAAACAGATTAAACATATAATAAAGAAGAGGTTTTTGTATGCCTTGGGATAAAGTGGATTAAAATGATAATGGAATTCTTTTTAATCATGGTTATAAGAGTAGAGTGGTGTCAAAATATATAGAAAAAATGATACATAGTGGAGTCCTAACATCCCCCCCAGCTAAAAATGTTGCATGTCCTCTGGCAACTCCTAGTCTGAATCAGAGTCTGAGTACTGGAACTGAGCATGCAAATTACTCAAGCAGTAGCTGGAGAAGGTGGCATCTGTAGGAACTCTGAATCCTCTGTTGTTCTGCAAGTATTTCCATGCCAAGGCTTCATCTCTGTTGGTCAACTGGTAATGACACTGATATTTATCTGAAGGCAGCCATAAAATTGGAAAATGGAAATGATACCCGATCCAGTTTACTCCACAATGTTGAATGAAACCAATGTAATTGGGAACCCTGGATAATGTAGCTTGAAGATTGTGAGGATTAAAAGGGTGATAGTCCTGTCTTTCTTTACATAACTGCTGCCAAAACATAACATTGGCCTTCAATGCAGCAGTACCCTTTACTCTAATGTGTTGTTGACACTTAGAAAGTATTGAAGCCTGTAATTGCTGCATGTACCTATGCATTCCTGGCTTCTGTAAGAATTCATGATATTGTGCTATGAACAGGGCTAGCCTTAAAGGCTCTGGTCTGATCCACAGGAGTTTATTGTCCTCGTTATGACTGCTTGCAGTGAACGCAGATTGCCACGTGAGCTGGTTAGACAAAAATGAGACAAATGCCCTTATTTGTATATCTCCTGCAATTGGAATAAGGTTGACTTCTCTATTCTCGGGAATGGCCTCGTTATGAAGGTAGAGTTCGCACAACAAATGCTGGTCACTCTCGGGGGCCTCATTAAAGGTCTCAACAAAGTTTTCTGAGGTCATTAACTCATATGGTCTGCCATTTTTTATTGCTTTTAATTGAAAATTAACTAATCGTTCAGCAAGAAAGAGAGAGTAGTTTACAGAGGGTTTGCGCATAGCCATCAACTTCTGGACTAATGAAAACATCAAGGCTATATTTTCCTTAGATTCTTTGGCTTCCTTTTTGTAGTCCTTAAGCTATTGCATCATTTGATCCCACCTATCCCAGTTGGCATATATATGATTCTTCTGTCTTTTAAACCTTGCAACCTCTGTTACAGCAACTAGCGCGATTAGGGTCTGTGTTTACTGTGTTCAGTGCCTCTGCGTATAACTCAAAGCTATAGCAATGTGAGGGTCGGCCGTTATACATGATCCCGGCTCCATAAATCTGCTTCAATTGTTTCCCGAAGTATATCAGATTTTCCAACAAGCGGGATGGACAGTATATTTTGAAAGATTGGGTGAATTTGACCAGGAACAAGTCTTAGAGTTTGCGCAAAACCTTCAAGGCGATTTTACAATTCAAGCGCCACATAAATTGTCAACCCGAGGAAGTCTTTTTATTTCAAAGATAATCACGCACTGGATATGCTCAATTTCAAAAGCAGAAACAAGGTTGTAGTAAAAGAAGAACACACAATTATTAATCTCACCAATCTACTGGTTCACACTCTACTTAATCAAAACTGAAGTCAATTTAGTTATAGCAGAAATAATTCCTCTACTGCAGTTACAACCCAAACAAAGGAAGATCAATCTGCAAGGAAAGAAATCAATCAACCACAGCAGGAACAGGACCCTATTCCTTAGTGAGGAACTTCAGCACCTGATGCCTGACACTTAATCACACTTGTGAGAAAGGTAACTTCAAGAGAGCAAGACCCTATTCCCATGAACAGGAACCTTCAACACTTGTTCTCTTGCTTCTAATCACACTGCAGACAAAGGAAAACAATTAATGGGAGCAGGACCCTATTCCTTTATGTAGGAATCTTCAGCACCTGCTTCCCGACATCATTCATTCATACAATCCATAGAAATGGGTTTTCTCGACTTCCAAATGCATTCAATACATGCAGTGATAAAGAAACAGAGTATTACTAAATTGTGTAACTAGTGTCCAACAAAAGAATTAAAGTAAATTGCAAAACACACAAAGAGTTAAACAATTTACAGGAACCAAGGGTGAATCTTGTGAGGAAGGCGGGGCCTTTCCCTCTCACAAGATTCCCCGGGGGAAAGAACTAAATTGGAATGCTCAAAGGAAGAATTTATTCATCTGTCAAAGTAACTGATATATTACAGATGGAGACTAACTCCAGTTCTTTTACAATACTCTCCTCTAGCTTTTACAACAACCCACCCTTTCTAATGATGATGTCTCCTCTTTTTAAAGAGGAGACATCATTTACAATTTACATGAGAGCAAATCCATATTATCTCAAATCTGTTCTTTTTCCCAAAACAGGACTATTCTGTTCTTCATAAAAAGATATTGTTTCAACCCAGACAATAAGAATGTTATCTTCAGGATGATCCAGGTAATCGTGTCTTCATATTGTTGCTACTATTCCACAAAAAGCTCTTCCAGAATCGCAAATTACGCCTGACGGAATTTGCGTGCTTGACGGCTGTTTCAGCAACTGAGTCAGCTGTTTCAGCAACGGCCGCTTGTTCCTATATAACTTATCTGCGATCTTGGACTTGTGTTAGCAACGATACACTTCAATTAATGATAAAATATAAGAGTATTATGGAATTAAATGTAAAACAGATTAAACCTATAATAAAGAAGAGGTTTTTGTATACCTTGGGATAAAGTGGATGAAAATGATAATGGAATTCTTTTTAATCATGGTTATAAGAGTAGAGTGGTGTCAAAATATATAGCAAAAATGATACATAGTGGAGTCCTAACATCCCCCCCAGCTAAAAATGTTTCATGTCCTCAGGAAACTCCTAGTCTGAATCAGAGTCTGAGTACTGGAACTGAGCATGCAAATTACTCAAGCAGTAGCTGGAGAAGGTGGCATCTGTAGGAACTCTAAATCCTCTATTGTTCTGCAAGTATTGCCATGCCAAGGCTTCATCTCTATTGGTCAACTAGTAATGACACTGATATTTATCTGAAGGCAGCCATAAAATTGGAAAATGGAAATGATACCCGATCCAGTTTACTCCACAATGTTGAATGCAACCAATGTAATTGGGAACCCTGGATAATGCAGCTTGAAGATTGTGAGGATTAAAAGGGTGATAGTCCTGTCTTTCTTTACATGACTGCTGCCAAAACATAACATTGGCCTTCAATGCAGCAGTACCCTTTACTCTAATGTGTTGTTGACACTTAGAAAGTATTGAAGCCTGTAATTGCTGCATGTACCTATGCATTCCTGGCTTCTGTAAGAATTCATGATATTGTGCTATGAACAGGGCTAGCCTTAAAGGCTCTGGTCTGATCCACAGGATTTTATTGTCCTCATTATGACTGCTTGCAGTGAACACAGATTTCCACGTGAGCTGGTTAGACAAAAATGAGACAAATTCCCTTATTTGTATATCTCCTGCAATTGGAATAAGGTTGACTTCTCTATTCTCGAGAATGGCCTCGTTATGAAGGTAGAGTTCGCACAGCAAATGCTGGTCACTCTTTGGGGCCTCATTAAAGGTCTCAACAAAGTTTTATGAGGTCATTAACTCATATGGTCTGCCATTTTTTATTGCTTTTAATTGAAAATAAACAAATCGTTCAGCAAGAAAGAGAGAGTAGTTTACAGAGGGTTTGCGTGTAGCCATCAACTTCTGGACTAATGAAAACATCAAGGCTATCTTTTCCTTAGATTTTTTGGCTTCCTTTTTGTAGTCCTTAAGCTATTACATCATTTGATCCCACCTATCCCAGTTGGCATATATATGATTTTGCCATTGTAACTTATGTTGGCGTAATATTATATCTTGTTCTTCAGCATATTGCTTCTTCCATTTGTTCATCTGTTCCAACTGATTCCATGGCAAGGTCTGTATCTTGGCATCAACAGTAGTGGGTTGGGACATTGTTTGAATGGCTACACTGACTAACTGTGGTGATACTTCTGTCTGAATGGCTGCATCAATCTGCAAAGGATGAGATATCTGAGGTTCAGTTTCTTTTTCTTGCTTTATAGAGAGCCCTACTGGTTCTTGTGGAGCAGTAGGGCATTCCTCTTTTATTCCCGCTGATTTAGATACCTCAGATAATTGAATTTTGACTAATTTGTAGCCTGCACCCTGGTAAATGTTGCCACACTCATGGCACATGTATTCCTTGCATGGCTCCTTATTTTGCATTGAGGCTGCGTGTGCTAACATATAGAGGTTCAGTTCTTTCTCAAAAGCCTCTCGAGCCATGGTTAGTTCATTCTTGTACACTTCCAATTCAGACTTCAGGAATTCATTCTCCTCCAATAGAGATGTCATAGTATGTAAACCCTGTGCACTGGTTGACTCTGTTGGGGTAGTCTGTTGATGCATAGTCGTAGCTGGTTCTTATGTTTCAGCTACTGCTGATCTCCCACTATCGTCATGCTTGGTGTATTTTTGTACCACAGTGGCTGGTTCTTGTGCTTCAGCCACTGGGTAAGTGACTGGTTCTTGTGGGACAGTCACTTCTTGAGCCATAAACAATGTCGTATTATCCCAGGGCACTGGTTCTTGTGTGGCAGTACCTCCGGATGAGATGGGTTGGGGGATTTGAGATGGGGATAGAGGTTTTAACAAAATAGTGGCAGGGTCAGGGGAAATGGGGGTGGGTTCTGTCTCAGCAGTTATTTTCTTTTTCCTTTTTGGTAGGAAGGCGGCAAAATCACTGCCTTTCCTTTTCTTTGAAGGGGAGGGTTCTTCTCTGGGGGAAGGGCTTTCAGAAGAAGTAAGGACTTGAAATCTAGCCCTTTTCCTTCATCTGGAAACTGAGACTGTTGGGGTTCTCTTCTTTTTATGAATGGGTGGGGACGGGGGTGTTAGAGAGTCGTCACTAGGGACAGAAATAGTGGGGATAGCTGAATCTACTAAGTGGGGCGATCTCGAGGTTGGGTCAACTGGGGAATGTGGGGTATCGTCCTGCTGTCCTTCATAAGGAATTTCCGGAGTATCATGAGAACTTTCGGGTTGTTGGGACGTTTGAGCCTGCTGGGGCTGGGGATTAGGAAGTGGGACATGCAGAGGGGGATTTTGCTGAGCAAGACCCCTCTGTATCAACAGCTGGCATAAAGGGTGGTGGGTGAGGGATAACATTGGGAATTTAGAGCGTCTACAATAATAAGACATGTTTCTAATACAACCAAGCAGATAATAGGGGATATTAATCAGTCGTGCATTTCTCAAATGATTCATCAAAATGAAATCGTGATTGTACACTACCTGGTAGCGCCCTTCACACGTTAAGTAGTGTTTGATGACCTCTGCCACCGATGGCCATGGTTGAGGAAGTGAGTGTAGACTAACCCCGCGGCCTCAGGGTTCCACTCGCTCATCTGGACGAAGAAATTCTTGTTGCGCATTGAGAATAACCTTCTTTCTGTTGAACCAGCGAATCCCAGTAGCTGGCAACCCTGATACCTGAACTATGTCCTCCTCTGTTACTGAAATGCGAACCCCTTGGACCATTGAAAAATCGCCTTGAAGGTTTTGCGCAAACTCTAAGACTTGTTCATGGTCAAATTCACCCAATCTTTCAAAATATATTGTCCATCCCTCTTGTTGGAAAATCTGATATACTTCGGGAAACAATTGAAGCAGATTTATGGAGCCGGGCTCATGTCTAACGGCGGACCCTCCCATTGCTATAGCTTTGAGTTATACGCAGAGGCACTGAACACAGTAAACACAGACCCTAATCGCGCTAGTTGCTGTAACAGAGGCTGCAAGGTTTAAACGACGGCGGAAATGGATATGACAAGGGACGAAAGCTTGGTTAATGCGAAATGATTGTTCAATTTTTGGAATTCCCCCCCTACGTACGGTGTAATAATGATTGGGCGTGTGAAGATCCGTAATCATTATGAATGAAATCCTCTCTTTAATATAGTTTAACTGAATTACATTAAAACCTCATACCTTACATTTTTACCTTTTAATAATTCGAAGTGTCGATTGCTTCAAAAATAGCTTAATGTACATGGAAGAATCTGTAGATTTCTCTGGGGTTTAGAACAGGAGTGTAATTGGATCTGGTCAGTGTTGAATAATTTTTCACCGAAAGGATCTAAAGTATAATCGTGGAGAACCAAAAAGCTTATATAACAACGAAGAGAAATAATGTTTTAATGATAACAGGTTGCTGAAACTGGTGTTTCAGCAACGAAAAAAAATGAACGATACGTTGTTGAAACAGGTGTTTCAGCAACGGGAAAAATCAGAGAAATGGTATAAATGACTTAGGTCCGTAACCAATGGGGAAAATATTTGATAGGGGATAATTTCAGCAGTAAGGGATGGGAAACACTGACTGAAGGAAAATATTTCAGGGATGGTAGGAGTGGGAATAATGGAATAATGGAAATAATGTAGAAATGGGTATGGAGGGATATTGCTAGGAAAATGGGGTAAAATGATGGGGGCAAGCTTCTGTGTTTGAAGCTTCAGATCTTCTCATGATGAATCTGTCCTCCTTAATGAGATTTTTCCAGAATCTGCAAGATTCAATTGTAATATGCCAATCCTTGACAGGGATTATTAGTACTAAATCTAATCTATTATTGAAAATACAGTGCAGAAAATTAAATGTTGTGAGGAGCAGAAGACTCCCCTAGAAAAAGATAATGAATATCAGTCATGCAAGCAGTCTTGAACTCTTCTTTAGAAACAGGGCGCTGATATAAACGGAGCCTATGGCCATTGACTAGTAGAGGTGTTTTAGCATCATCAATTGTTAAAAGTCTTACCGTTCCATTTGGAAAAACAGCATCTACTTCATATGGTCCAAGCCAGCGTGTACGTAGCTTACCCTGAAAATTTTCAAACTGAGAGTCATACAGCAAGGACCAATTACCTTTTTGGAACTGCTTGTGTTTGATAATTTTGTCATGCCACTTCATCCTTTGTTGCTGTATCATGTTTGTTTGATGGATGGCATCTAATCTCTTTTCATCCAACTCCAAAAGCAGCTGCAACCTAGCTGTCTGCACATCAGTCAAATCAAGATTAACAGCTAAAGGAGTTCTTAAAGTTTTAATCTCAAATTCCACAGGAAAAACAACATTTTTACCATAAACCAATTCACAGGGAGAAAAACCTGTAGTATTTCTCCAAGTAGTTCTGTAAGCCCATAACGCCTCAGGGAGCCTTTGGGACCAATCCTTCTGGTTGTCCTTCACTGTCTTAGTTAGAATGGCTTCTAAAACTTTGTTGTGCTTTCCACCTGCCCATTGGCCTGGGGGTGGTATGGTGTAGTCATTCTATGTTGAATATGATATTTGTGAAGGGTAGATTTAAAACCATGAGAATTGAATGGAGGTCCTCCATCAGTAACTAGCTCTCTAGGAATTCAAAATCTAGTGAAGATTTCTTCAAATAAGAAAGCTAGGACAGCCTTTTCATTGGCTCTAATAAGTGCTTTGGCATCCACCCATTTAGTCATATAGTCTGTACAGACTAATATATAAGCTCTTTGAGTGGATGGAGGGTTAATGGGTGCTATGAAATCCAAGGCCCATCTTTCAAATGGTTCAGAAACTACCTGGGGGTTTAATGGCATTTGATCTCTATGATTGGGTTGACCCATTCTCTGGCAGCTGTCACAAGCCCTTACATATTTCTTTGCATCCTTAAATAATGAGGGCCAATAGTAACCCATCCTCAAAATTTTGTGTTCTGTTCTCTTATCAGCGAAATGCCCTCCACAAGGGCCATCATGACAAGCTTTCAATATGTCATACACTTCATCTTCTCTAATGCACCTTCAGATCTCTTGATCAAGCCCAGTATAGAAAAGACACCCATTTATCCAGCTGTACCTGGCACTTTGTTGAACAATTCTTCTCTTTTCTCTGTATGACAGGTGTGATGGTAATTTTCCTGCAACCAAATAATTAGCAATATCTGCATACCATGGAGAGTGAGCAGAAACTGCAAACAAATACTCATCAGGAAAAGAATCATCTACTGGAATATCATTGTTAGTTTTTAACCGTGAAAGGAAATCAGCCACCACATTTTCTTTACCAGGCCGATCTACAATTGTGATATCAAATTCCTGCAATAATAATAGCCATATGGTAACTCTAGCATTTGTGACAGATTTGTTCATTAAATACTTAATAGCTGAATGATCAGTGTGCACAAAAGTAGAATAACCAGTGATATAGTGTCGTAATTTATTAATGGCATAGATTACTGCAAGAAATTCTTTCTCGGTAACTGTATAATTAAGCTCAGCTGGGGTCATATTCTTACTGATAAAGTATATAGCATAAGGAAGATGATTTTCCTCTTGTCCCAAAACAGCTCCAATTGCAATGTCTGAAGCATCAGAAGATATGTGAAAAGGAAGATTCCAATCAGCCCCCCTCAAAATACGAGCAGTAGACAACTGATGCTTGAGTTCTTCAAAAGCTTTCTGACAAAAATTAGTCCAATTAAATTCAGCATTTTTCATAAGCAAGACAAATAATGGAGAAGCTATTTTAGAGAAATATTTAATAAATCTTCTGTAGTACCCAGCATGCCCTAGAAAGCTTCTCACATTAGTTTGAGTTTTAGGAACAGAAAGATTCTGAATGACCAATATTTTAGATGGATCTACCTGAATACCTTGAGATGAAATAAAATGTCCAAGCACTATTCCTTCGCTCATCATCATATGGCATTTTTCAGTACTTAGGGAGAGGTGAGCTTGTATACATCTTTTAAGTACTTTCTCAAGGTTTTGTAATGCATCTTCAAAAGACACACCATAAGGAGTAAAATCATCCATAAATATTTCCATAGAATCATTCAGCATATCAGAAAAAATTCGTATAACAGCTCTTTGAAAAGTTGCTGGTGCATTACATAGCCCAAATGGAAGAACTCTATAGGCAAAAGTTCCCCAGGGGCTGGTGAAAGTGGTCTTGTCTTGGTCTTGGGGTGCAATTCTTATCTGATTATACCCACTGAATCCATCCAGAAAAGAAAGGAATTTCTTCCCTGCCAGACTGTCCAACACCTGATCAATGAAGGGTAAAGGAAAGTGATCCTTTTGAGTAGCTTTTTTTAAAGCTCTGTAGTCAACACATACTCTCCATTTCCCGTTTTTCTTGGGGACAATTACTAATGGGGAAACCCATTCACTGTCAGATATAGGATATATAAATCCTGCATTAAGCAATTTTTGAAGTTCTTCCTTAACAATTTCTCGTAAATTAGGGTTCATTCGTCTTTGGGGTTGACAAACAGGTCGGCATCCTTCTTTAATGTAAATTCGATGAGTACATAATTCAGAAGAAATACCTTTCATATCCGTGTAATCCCATGCAAATGCCTCCTTATATTCATGCAATAACTTTATTAATTGTTGTGTTTGAACATCTGTTAAGTCAGGATTTATGTTTAATGTCTTGTCGGGTTCAATTTCAATTGTTATGCTTTTAGATGAGATTGTGGTTAAAGTCTGAGATGAATCTTCAGATTCAATCTTTTCTTGTGCATCAGTTTCAAAAATTGCAGTTAATTGATTGTGTGTTTCAGCAATGACAGAAGAAGGTTCACAAATAAAATTATTAATTATCTCATCCTTTGTATTGTCTTTAAGAGTTAAAGCTTGCCCAATAGTTAGAATAGGCTGAACAACATTATCATCATAATCCATCCATATAGAATCATCATTATTAACTACTGGTGTAGCCTGAGGGTAAAGAGTAAGCTGTTTTGTTTCATAACCATTAGAAATCGTCATTGAACCGGATTTGCAACTGATAAAAGCATCAGCTGTGGCCAGCCATGGTCTTCCTAGAATTAGGGGATGTCCCCCCAGCTTTGTTTTAGTCTGCAATACAACGAAATCAGCTGGTTATTTCCAGGATTCAACTGAAATAAGTAGATCCTCAACAACTCCTTCAGGTTTAATTGTAGAATGGTCAGCCAACTCTAAAATGGTGGGTGTATCTCTAATTGTGTTATTCAGCTGCAACAATTGTGAAGTTTCAAGAGTCATTATATTAATTGCAGCACCTAAATCTACCAGAACTTGGGGAATCATTGTTTTACCAATCTGAACCGTGACTGTAGGATGGCCGGGATCACCATATTTCACAGGAGGGGATTTTCCGGACATTAATGCAGACAAGTCTCCCATCACATGTACTGTAAGGGGGTCCTTGGTTTTCCTACCAAGTTTCTTAACACAAATATCCCTTAATGTTCTGGCATAAATTGGTACATCTTTTAATGCTTGTAAAAGTGGAATTTTAACATACAAGTTTTGCAATTCCCCTAGAAGATTAAAATCAGGTGTTTCAGCTGTTCTGGTTAAAACCAAACGCTCGGGGAATGGTGGTTCTGTCATTTCAACATTCTTGTTAGGAGGTGGTTGTGCTTCTTTATGTTTCTCAGTTTTGTTTTTATCCGAATCAGAAGAAGTTATGCCATCAATAATAGGCTCTACTATTTTTCCAGATCTCAGATGAATATCATTACATTGCATAGTAGGAAATATAGACTGATTCTGAATATCAATGACTTGCACAACTTTATTATTGGGGTTAGGATTTGGTTGCACAGGTAGCTGGGTCTCATTTGGTTATTTGGCAGAGCATTTGATGGTAGAGGGAGTGTTTGTTGGAATTGAGGCAATTGATTTGGATACGGGAGTGGTTGACTTCTCCAATTTGAATTCCAAGGGTTGAAAAAAGATGGCTGCTGTGGAGGCCAAGGAGTCCACATTGAAGGATCGACAAAGGGAGGGTTTTGCATTTGTTGCATGGGTGCAAAATTCATTTGATTGAAGGGTGGGTATTGCATTTGGTTGAAGGGAGGGTAATTTGTTTGGCCAAAAGTAGAATAATTGTTCCAACGATTAAATGGCATACTAGAGTTCATACCTTGTCCTTTTGGTTGCCATTGTCTTCTTTGAGTTAGCAGGTAAAGTGCTTCACCTTCTTCTTCCATTGGCTGCAATGCTGCTTTTATTCCTGGTAGAGATGGACATTGTTTTGTCTCATGATCTTTCTCACAAATGGTACAGATTGGTATTTTATCCATTGGGCATTCCCTTAGTGGATGTTTGTCTCTGCACTTCGGGCAAAAGACAGCCAGAGTTACTTCTGCTTCGGCCTGCTTCTTCTTAACCTGCAAAGTGTCAATTTGTGAAGCAAAAGAACTTAACATCTTAGCTTTAAATTCTTCAAGTAAATTACCTATTTCATCTCTTGTTGCTCCTCCATTGGCTGATTTCTGCACTCTTGAATAGGTGGAATCTCTTGTTCTGTTTCTTGCAGCTCCCCTAGAGCACCTCTTAGCAAGTTCAAAAATCTCATCATATGATTCCTTAGATATATCTCCCTTGGCAAGCATGTTTAACATATTTAAACAATCATCCCTTAAACCTCTAAGTAATATTGTTTTGCGAATTTCCTTACTTATATCCAGATGATCAAATCTCTGTGTGTTGTACTGCAGCCTTTCTATGTAGTCCTCCAGACTCTCATCCGGCTTTTGTGCCATATTGAATAGTTCATCCTTCTTTTCTCTCGTCCGGCAGTAGTCTTGATATTTAAGAAGAAATTTTTGTTTCATCTGCTCCCATTTTGTGATTACCTGACTTCCAAGGCTCATGAACCATCTTAAAGCATTCCCTTTTAAGGTGGCTGGAAACAGTTTCAACTTTTGAGCATTAGTAACATAATCATAACTTCTGCATAATATATCAAATTCAAAAAGAAATTCATCCGGATCCTCAAAGGATAAACCATGAAAGTTAGGTAAAGCAGACAATGGAATATTTTTCATTGTTCCTGCAGGGAGATCACTAATAGGAAATCCCAAGGTAGAGAGGGAATTTTCATCCCTTCTCTCTTCTTCAGGATCTACACGTCCTCCACCAAAGAAACCATCATTGTTTCCTTCCATTGTTGGCTCTCCTACTGCACTTGCTCGATCGTCAAGATCTTCTATTGGCTCTTCGATGTTTTCTACTGGTCGTCCAACGCTTTCTATTATTTCCTCAATGTACTCTGCTGATCTACTAACACTTTCCTCTGACTCTCCAGCACTGACTGCTGGTTCTTCTATATTTTCAGGACCCACAACTTCCTCTGTTTTGTAATCTGATTGAGGGGAGTGCTGAAGTTTTGGTCTTCGAGAACTTAATCTCTGTGATGATTCAGCCCTTGATACAATCTCGTCAATAAAAGTTTTTCTTCCTCCCCTTCCTTTGCCTTGGCCACCTGTGGGGTTAGTTTTCTTCTGGTTTCTGCGTCCTCTCATACAATCTGCACATTTAAAAAGAAAAGATTAATGCTTTTTAAATCTATAATTACCTTCCCCGGCAACGGCGCCAAAATGTTGGTCGCTTTAATTGCTTTCACAATTTAAGCTCCACATAAATTGTCAACCCGAGGAAGTCTCTTTATTTCAAAGATAATCACGCACTGGATATGCTCAATTTCAAAAGCAGAAACAATGTTGTAGTAAAATAAAGAACACGCAATTATTAATCTCACCAATCTACTGATTCACACTCTACTTAATCAAAGCTGAAGTCAATTAGGTTATAGCAGAAATAATTTCTCTGTT
>APFE031722935.1:50357-62424 GCA_000404065.3 Pinus taeda
AGAAATAAAAATAAACATTCAACTATGAAAACCAATCCTCTAACACAACTAAAAATGAATTCTATTTGAAAACTAGGTCCCTTGTAGACATAATTCCCAAAAGACCCTTCAATAGTTGGAAGTTTCTCCAATTCTTTTCATTTTCTTAGCACTTACTTGCTTTAGTAGTCATAGTTTAGTATCATATTTGTTTTCCTAGGTTGTAAGGGTCAAAATTATAGAATAAATTTAGTAGAGTGACCTTCCTCTTGAATCCCACAGCAAGTGAATAAAAATATGTCCTTCACTTTCTAGAGCCCTATAGAATTCATCAGCACATTCTCACTGATAAGGCATGCCCAAGAGTTTTCAAAAGAATTCAAGATTTGAACTCTTCATAATAAAACTTTAAGGTGACCATGGTATTAAGTACACAAGTTTCCTCTATTATGATCACTACGAGAAGGTCAACATTTATGATTTATGTTCTAAGATGGAAAGACCCTCAAATTTTTCAAATAACAACTTCAATATTTGTTGATTTTTCCATTCAAGCAAGTCTATCAATAGTTACCAGATCTTTGTAGTGGTTACTAGATGACCTATAACATGCATTTTTATAGAATTTTTACACTGAGTTTTATTTTGATGGTAACCAATGTTGGGGCCTTCGTTTTGAAATTTGAAATTTTTGAAGGAATTAAGGCCGAAAACAGGTGGTGGGAGCAAAGGTCGAATTGTAGAGAGGATAGTCGGGGAGGGAAGCAAGACCATGTAGTAGATGGGAAGTTGTTCCAAGGTGTCAAGAGCAAGCAAAAACAATTGAGCAGAGAAGGAGGAGAGTGGGAAGAAGCTGAGGGAAAAGACAGCCGAATGGAATTTCTAGTGGGAGGAGAAGATAAAAGGAGAAGACAACACGGAGAAGGGGTTGATTTCTTCTAGGAGCTAGAAGCACAGAGAAACACGATCTAAGGACCTGAGCAGTTGTGAAGTGGCTAGAGCTAGGCTCAGCTTGAGGTCTAAGGCATCCGATGGCCATGGTATTTCATGTATTTAATGTATTTGATCGTGAGGTCTAAGGCATACGGTGGCCATGGTATTTCATTTATTTGATCAAGGCTTTATGCCTAATGTATATTGTAATGAATATTCCTTTGAGATAATATGAATGAATGAATGAACTAGTTTTCATGGCATTTTGATTAAGTGTATCATTTTGATTTACAAGCCTGCTCAAAATTTTTATACTAATGGCCTTTTCTTGGATGAATATGGTAATTATAACAATATGATGTTGTGATGAATGTATTCTTTAATATATGTATGAGTTAACATCTGGTTCATCCTTGATATCCCTCTAATCCTTATTAGTTTTGGTCACAACACACATTGGGTGAGACTCCTTACCCTTTGGGTAAGGTGAAAATTTAGGCGTTGTCCTAGACTACAACGGATCCTTGTTTGCCCCTTGTGCTTGAACCCAGGGTCCTTCCCTAATGACATTTTTCTTCCAAAAAATGGTTCTGTTGCTGGGACCTGAAATCACAAGGAGTGGTTTGGAATATGGTATCAAGGATATTTAAGAAGTAGAATGGAGACTGGTGGGATAACTGAGTAGATCCATTTTTATCAGAGTAGGTTACTCATCGAAGACAACCTATTGCTAAGGTAAATGAAGAAATTTTGTACTCAGATTCTGTGAGTGATCAGTATGAGATCTTCTGGTGTAAATTCTTGGAAGGCTTGTATAACTGGTTAAGGAGATTAAAAATGAAGAGTTGGCCAGAAGGACCTACGCTAGCCCATTGTGACAGGGTTCCTGCAGACCTCGCAACGCTCCAACACTTCGATAGTGATCTAATGAGTGAAATATATTTCTGGTTACTTACTACCATAGTGAATTACGTAGTTGGGTTTGTAGAAAACAACTATCAGTCTTTCTCAAAATCGGATGCGGTGTTCAGATCGAGGTTGAGAGGGAAATTAGTGAATGAGGTGCCCTTGTGGATTAAGACGTTGATGGTGGAGGAAGGGTTGTAACCTTTACACAGAGTAAGTATGGTAGCATAAAACCCTAGTACCGGGGGAAGGTTCTAAGGCACGAATTTTTTTGTTGGGGAAACTTAGATGTTGTTAAAGGAATGGATATAGAATGATTGCAAAGAGCTAGAGATATTAGGGCACAAAGGATAGTGCTACTAGCATAAAAGTGGCAGGAAAGAGAAGTACAGGCACTGAAGGAGAGATGTATGGGACCCCAAAAAGAAAGAGAGGTGTTAGGGAGTCCAAAATAGGGGAATAATATGGAAAAGGATGCAGAGCAAGAGTAGAATTTTGACTAGACAAATAGGATCCAAGAGAATGATAGGGACTCTCCCTCCTAGGTTGCGGGTAAGATATGGAAGGAAGCAATTGCAGAATTTATGAGGAGGAGAAGGAAGATGAGATGTGCGATGTGATGAGAAGTTTTTTTCTCATAGTATGATACGTTAGATGAAGTTCAGCAGTAGAATCCCTAAAGTTTAGGTAGTGTTCACCCTGACCTTCCCCTGGTGATTTACAAAAACCATAATAAAATGGTTGCTTCGTTGATTAAAGTGATACGAGTACACAATGTGCATAAAAGATATAAGATGAGATTTAACAAATCTAATAGCAGTGGGCTTAGTAGTGTTAGTAACCTAGGATTACGAGAAGCTCAACAACCCAAAAACCAAGGATTCGTGCTTCTAACACATACTCGAACAAACATGGTAGGATCCTTTACTAGATATCTGGAGTTTGTTGGTAGAGGGAATGAAGATGTGGAACTACATTGGTACCTATGTGAAGCTATATGGAGAGCCTGCCAAACACTAGATAACGTGAAGTCAATTGAGTTTCAAACTACATTAAGAGAGAGAGTCGTAAGGTGGGTTATCAAATGGGCAAAGTTGAATCAGAATCCTTCTATAGATGGCATCAAGAGAGGCTTCGTTCAAGAGTTTAAAGTACCACAAATGGATCAGCAAGGACTTTCAGAATTATGGGAGATAAAGCAGAAATAAGGAGAGACTTCATGGGAATTGATGCAGAGGTTTAAATATGGCATCAACAAGCTAAGATATACAATAGAGCCAATCACCAGAGGGATTGGTTCATTAAAGTGCTCCTACACCTTACTGGGACACTGTTGATGAAACAGAAGATTGGAACTCTCCAAGATGCATTATAGAAATCATAGCGCATAGAATCCATGGTAGGTTAACCACATGAGTATCGAGGAAGGATGGGATCACAAGACCCATCGAGCATGGGCCTCCAAAATCAGATCACCAGTCTAAGAGAGAAATTAAAAGATATACAACCCATTCGACCGATGAGACCTAATGTATGATGCATTCAATTCTTGATAGAAGGATATGTGGCAACTGAATGTCCAAGAAAGAGAGGAAAAATTAGTTCAGCAGGAATTGCAGGATCATCAAGGGCCCCACCAACAGCAATGTTGTGACGGTGGGTTCACAAGGAGATTTCCCAGGCCAAAATGTGCAAGAATATTACAAAGTCTATAGGAATTATGGAAATTTTCCACGAGTATGTCCAATATTGAAGAAGTACTCTAATGTACCCAACAACAATTACTGTGAGTTCTATGCATCAACGACTCACCACACTGATCAGTGTCGAGTGTTAGATGCCCTAGCAAAATGGCTAGATAGGTCAACATTCAAAATTAATGAAACTAGTCATGGAGGATGAGGAGGAGGTATGAGAGGAGGAAGAATAGGGAGTAGAGGACCCGTAAGGTGCTTGTTGGGCATGGAATCCCCCAAGGCATGTTTTGGGGCTTAAAGCCCAAGTTTTTACCAAGTCTTTTGTAAAATCTCTACGAATTATGGGTGTGGAGCACGAAGTTATAATAGAGTCACAGGGTTGTCCACCCTTGTTTTTGTAATGTAATGTAATCCTTCCAATTACAAAAACAAGGGTGGAAGTTTTAATGTATGATTGGGTATAATTTGCAAGTGCATTGTTTGTTTGTTGCAAAACTCATATGAATGTGTTGTATAAATTAATATAATGTAAGACATCCATTTACGCGAAGATAATTAACTGTTAGAAGAAGATAAGTAAGATCTCATATGTGACTTAGGGGAATAGCATAGAGCACTACTCTAGCAGTGTGGAAGCCCCACATCCCCTAGTTAGTGATGCGTGAAGGCAATTGTATCAGGGCACAAAGGCTAGAAAAGTGCACGAAGCAACCTACACGAAGGGACTAATAGTTGGACTAGTTCAACCTCTTAGACATCTCAAGGGTGCAGAAAATTGGTTCCAACACCCCCCCATACTACTTTGGATGAGACCTTAGTTCGTGCTCCATGGACTGTTGCTGAAAGGGCCAGTAGTATAGGGATTTGTTTGGCTAATTAACTCCAAACCTAGGTCAGGCTCCAACAAGCCAACAAATGGTTTCGTTGCCAGGACTGAGATCTACATAGAGATGTCTGATGTTGTATCACTGGAATCTGACAAAAAAAGGAATTGAATATTGGTTAGACAGAAAGATTCACGAGTTTGCGGCGTAGGAAAATAGGAATCCGTGACTATCAAAGGAAGAGTGATTAGATTACTACTTATATGCAGAGATCCACGAATTTTTCTTCACGTCTTTCCCTAGAAAGCTATATGAGTGGATCACAAAGATAGCAGATAGCCAAGGAAGGTGTAAGCTCGATAGAACTATTGTGTGGACTTCAGAATTGGTGTGCAGATTGGAAGCATCGGAGGATAAGATCACATTTTCTGTTGATCACTAGCTTGATCAAATCATAGGAGGATTCATCATCGAGTTAGTGGTAGATACTTCAGTCAACTATAGCAAGGCAGAATGATGCTTCCTCAAAGGGCTGCGAGGTAAGTACATTAAATCTTTGAACACTTGGATTAAAATACTACTGTGTGAAAAATGGGTTATGTGAATAAGTTGATGTTTGGGGCTACGCGAAGTGGGAGAATCTATAGAAATGAAGGTAGTACAAAACTAGAAACTAGCCCCTTGATTTCACCTCTGTGAGGTGGCTAAGAAGATCTCATGAAGGTCTCACCAAGAAGTGTGATCAATTTGATAAGGCAGAGAATTCTGCGCATACCACCTCCACCCACATCACTGCCAATTTCACCATCTTCACCCCGATCTTCACCTATACCATCTCTGCCACCACCGCGAACTAATATGGCAAGCACAATAAAGTTGCCAGTGTTCAAAGAAGTAGGGAATGAGGATCCAGACCAGTTTTGATTCATGATAAAAGTTGTATGGGAAGTGCAAGGAGTCATGAATGACAATATAAAGAATGCAACATTTGTCAGTGCTCTGCAGGATTGTGCATTGACCTAGTACATTAAGCATTCCAATGATAATCCAAATGCGGGGATCACAGATATCCAAGTTGTGCTAAACGAAGAATTTAACGGGCCAAAGTTAGAGGTGCAGTCAATTATCGAGTTCAAGGAAATCACAATGCAACCAAGCAAAACCCCTTGGGAGTTGGATCAGAGATTGAAGTGCACAATTCGCGAAGCTAACATGACATTGATGGATGGAAAACACCGCGAATGGTTTGTAGCATCGTTAACACCACATCTAAGGAATGCGCTATCACAATAGAGGCTAACAACTTAGGCCGAGGCCTTGGAGGTCACGATGAGATTGTATGAGACTCCGATATAGGATCCCAACCTGGGAGTTCAGTAGATTCATGCACAGTTGAAAAACTTGTGCCTTGAGATGTAGGGATTGAAACAAGATAGGACCGCTCACCCAAAAGTGCACGATGAGGTATGGTGCATAAAGTGTAAGGGCCAGGGACATGACAAGGACCACTGCCCGATGTTTGTGAATTACCTCATGGGAAGAGGGCCAATGCCATTGAGACTGGAGGCATAAGCAGGACCAAGCATGGCGCCGGCACTATGGTGTGCAATTTTTCAGATAGGAGGAAAGCACGCTATAGATAAATGCGATTTATTTCATAAGTACACGTAGACTTCACAACAGTTGTTCTGTAATTTTTGTAGATCAGTGGGACATGATGAGCGCACCCATAGAAGTTATGACCTGATGATGGATCAGACTCCTACCTACAAAGTTCAAGCTGAAAAACAGTCCCTTGACCAGAACGCAAGGATGGCATGAACTTGATTTCAAGGGCGCAGACGAGGTCGAGGTGGAGGAGGACAAGGAAGAGGTCGCAGACAACTAATATGTTACAATTGTGGAGGGTTAGGACATTATGCCTGTGACTGTACAAATCCAACGTGGCCATCATGTTTGTATTGTACATTGTTTGATCATGAGATAGAGAACTATCTGATGCTAATAGCAAGGTTACGCGATAAAGGAGCACTCCAACCACCCCTGACTCAGAACCTACAAATGTGAGGTCTGAGCTATGCGAGGAAGACCCTAATGTAAATATTGTGCTTCGCAATGGAATTACGATAGGGGATGATGAAGGAAAGCAGCCTGAAGAAGGTACTTGGGTTTGCAAGGCCCCAATGAAGGAACCAGAGTTTGATTTGGAGCACGCTAAGGAAGTAAAGATAGACTAGAGCCATAAATGGACCCATCGATGCTCACCATGTTCCTAGAAACATGCATGAAGCTATTGCGTGATAGAAAGGCTACAAAGGGGCTACAAAAACTCATAAATAGATGAACTGGAACCGTTCAAGGAGAACTGCACATAGTCCAAAAGCTCGGGAAGCACACAACACAAATGGGAAGGGAGATGAGATTGACTGCACAGATTGGAGAATATGAGATGGATCTAGGATCGGACGAGAACATCTTGCTAATGCAGACATGGGAGCACATGGGAAGGCCTACACTGCAATGGTCTCCTATCCAACTATGAATGGTGAACCAACAAAAGATCCTACCTATGGGGAGGTTGCAGGGAATCATAATGGATATCGAAGGAGCAAGCGCGCTAGCATATTTCAAAGTGATAGAGATTGTTAATGACAATAATCCCTACCCCCGTGCTGTTAGGAATAGATTGGTCCACTGACATGAATTGGGTGATAAATCTAAAGAAGTGCACGATGATTTTTGAAAAGAAGTCTCTACACATATCTGTACCTTTGGACCCTGCAGAAGGATCACGCTACACGGAGCTGGTGTGAAACTACGATAGTGATGATGACTTGGACAACATCTACAAGATAACCGTGCGATAACAAGACTAGGTGAATCTAACCGTGGATGGATGAATCTCATGAGAGCGTGAAAGCTCCTGCACATTGGATTCGGATGAGGAAATAGAACGATGGCAGAACCAGTTACACAAGGTAACCACACTGAATTGTAACATGATGGTGATATCATTGTGCTATGTATCAATGGAGGTAAGGGAGATGCCTATGTATGATGGGTTAAGTGAGGTCGATGACTTCTTGAACAGATTCGAAAAAAACGTGTCGGAACAACAATGTTTCAAAGCTTTGAAATGGGTACTGCACACTATGCCTGCAAGGTGGTGGGGTATGCACCAAAGTAGCTTTGAGGATTGGCACAAATGTAGGAGGATGATGCGCATGCAGTTTGGAAAGCCTCGGATGTGATTAACATACAAGACTGCTGGATGAAATAGTCTACGCACCCACCTATCTAGCTCGGTTCAGGTATATGGTGTGAAACCTGCGTGGATGCACACAGTCTTCACGTTAGGAGACACGATCAGTAAGCATATATGAGAAAGGTCATGGCGTGAAAAAACACTCCGGTTGGAACTATGAAGTGTGGAAAGACTAAGTGCATAGAAGGATATCCATGCTGAAGCCTTTAACAAAGTGTGCGAAGCGCTGAACAAGGTCCACAAGGCGAAGCAGACTGACTAGGACCTATGCATCCCTGTAGGCACCTCTGAGGCTGGAGTATGAAGCAAACATTGTAATCCCCATAGAGCATGAAATGTCGAGTCCAGATATGTCAGAATCATAGATACGAAGGTTCACAGAACCTTGGAAGAAGAAATCCAACTGGGTAATTTTAGGCTCCAAGAACTTGAGAAAGAAAGGGTGAGATTAAGGAAGAAAAGCACTTTGGTAGAAGCGAAATTCAAAAAGTTGGAGGACGAGATAAAGGAATATCTTGTTGATAAGAAGACTTGGGTGATAACATAGGGTGCACATGATCATGCTGAGAAGTTTGAGGACTATCACCGCGAATTGATCAGTCTAATGCCTTGGCTTGGACAACACATTACTAAGCGAATCAACCAGGGTGGTGCGCTATAGATGATAAAATGAACGGCGCTGCCAATAGCAATAGAAGGTCGGTATTTTCCAGGAAAAGTGATGGATGACTGGATGAAACCCTATACAGGTGGCATGACCACCTGACTAGCCGAGGGAAGTACAGTCTTAGTGCTACAGGCAGTTGAAAGGAGGTGTGGGACTATAAACTATTCTGCCTGGGAGCTGCGCGATGTTGGAGGTGCACGCAAAAGCAATCAGTCACAAGGTCTGAAATTGCGCAAGGGGGGCTACGCTATTGTGCGGGTTGGCCAAAAAGTGACCATTTGAGTCACTATTCACGGTGTGATGCTCGACTTGAGACCAAATGGAGTAGGCGACAAGCATTTAAGACGTGATTTATGGGCATGATTTGGGAAAATTTTCCGCCAAGGGAGCATTAACGAACCAAATTTGGAGGGAATGGTTGAATTCAAATTCAAAAGGCACTATAAATTACAAAGGGTTTCCCAGCAATCAACACATGGTCATTTGTGAATTGAGTAGTTGTATACCCTGCGTAGCCTGAGCAGAGCCCCGTTTGACCTATGTAGAGCATTGATTGAGCCCTTGACTACGTGAGTGATAGATTTCTAGTCAGACATGATGGCAGCATCTAAGGAAGTTATGGAAATCACAAAGATGACTGCTGAAGAGGCCATGCAATCCCTGATTGTAACGGATGCCCCTGAAGGCATCGAGATTGTGGTAGAAAACCCTAAATCACCATGCACGCTAAGACCAAAGAAAGACAAATAGGCAATGGTTCCCATACGTCTGTCCTCGTGAAACCTATTGCGCACCAAGCTGACGATGGAGGAGAAAGGGCAAGCCATTACCATAGAAACTGATGAGGAGGAGGATGACCTAGAGGACCTGACCATCGAAGAAGATGAGGACGAAGGCATGGAGGAGGAAACTGAGCCTATGCACCCTCCAACAAAGTTTCCTGCCTATATCCCCCCATGGAAGGGGAAGGCTAAAGTGCCCAAGGATCTTGATGAGAGCAAGAGCTCTCTTTAGACCCCGCTCCTCCCAGGCAACATCATTTTTGAGGGCATGCACCTAGGATGGGTGCCTAGCTTAAAATTTGAATATTGGGACCTCGCGGACCACAAGAAGTTCCCTCACCTAATGACCGCGTAGCTCATGAAGCTTAAGTAGAACACCGTGGCAGGGGTTACTGAATTAAAGCTGCAAAAGCAGTTGCGTGAAGTGGAAAAGGTAGGGTTACTACTTTGGGTGCTACATTTCCACCACATCCCAATCACAATTTTTGTCATCATGCAACTGCTCTACCTAGTGCATAGTGGGTGTTTGTGGCTGGAGGAGCCCATCCTCATCACGGAACATTTAATTCACCACATCACCTAGCTACCATGCAAAGGAGAGGACCCTGCAGATATCTCAGAGGGGAAAATTAGTGACTTGGCCATCGTGGAGGCCATGAAGAAGAAATATAAACTGGAGAAGAAGAAAAAGGGCTATGCCATATCCAGCGTCAACGACAAAGTAGTAAGAGTGTGTTGGGTGTGGAGCATGATTATTTAGAGGTCTTTTTTTCAGCCAGATGTATACCCCAGGAACTTTGTAACACCCCTCCATGCAGGGAGTGTGGGGGGGACTTGTCCCCCCCACGGGGATTTGGGGGCGCCAATCCCCCTTGGCTGGGGGGCTGGGGGCCAGCGGTCCCCTGGCAGGGGTTTCAGGGGCAATGGCCCTGAAGCTAAAAACAGATGTAAAATTGCCTTGTAAAAGTATAGTAATTTCTACTCATTCTAGGTTGTTCATTAGGCAAATGATCTGACAATAGTAATTATGTTTAGTTTAGGGTTTTTTGCCCTAGAAGGAAACCCTTCTCTTTGTATGAGGGCATTGTATTGAGGCTATGATATAGATGTGTATTCTCTAAGCGAGAAACAGAGAGGTGAGACTGTGGGAGAAAATAGAGGATATTATAGCGGATCTACTGTAGGTTGTGTCTCTTCATTTTGCTAGATAATAGAAAGGAAGGACTGGCTATTCAGGGTGGATATAGCCCAAACTGGGTGAACCACATATATTTGTGTCTCTCTGATTTTATGTGTTTTCTGTGTTTATATTTATGCAATAATCTATGTGTTCCATTGCTCTGTAATATATAATTTTCTAACAACTGGTATTAGAGCCAAAGGTCTAATTGGCTGATAAACTCACAGGAAAGAAGGGTTCCTGGTTCGAGTGGGAGCAGTGGTGGAAGATGGTAAGTTTAGGGTAGAGAAATTTAATGGCCAAAACTTCTTGCTGTGGAAGATGCAGATGGAAGATTATTTGTATCATAAAGATCTGTACCTACCATTGGGCAAAAAAACAAAGATGCCGACGGGTATGACAAATGAAGAATGGAACCTTCTCAATAGAAAGGCACTCATAATAGTATGGTTGTGACTTGCAGCATTGATCGCCTTCAACATTTCAAAAGAAACAATGGCAGAGGGTTTGATTAAGGTGTTAATCTATATGAAAAACCCTCGGCCTCGAACAAGGTATTTCTTATGAAACGGTTATTTAATATGAAGATGTTGGAAGGTGGATCTGTTGCAGACCATTTAAATGATTTTAGTGATGTTACAAGTCAGTTAAGTTTTGTAGGGGTAAACTTTGATGATGAAGTTAGAGCTCTGTTATTCTTGTGCTCATTGCCAGAAAGTTGGAATGATTTAATAATGGACATTAGTAACTTTGTTTCTAGATCTAGTACTTTAAAGTTTGATGATATTGTCGGTGCTATCCTTAGCGAGGAAATGCGACAGAAAATCTTTGGTGAGACATCGGGTAATGCTTTGAGTGTAAAGTCTAGGGGAAGAAAAATGGAAAGTGGAAAGAGCTCAGGATATTGCAGTAAATCAAGGAAAGGCAGATCCAAGTCCAGATCGGCGATAGTGTGATGGAAATGTGGAAAGAAAGGACACCTAAAGAAAGACTGTAGATCTCAGAAGGGAAAAGAAGGAGATGCACAACAAGAAAATAATCATGAAGCAAATGTGATAGATGATGTATTAAAATATGCTTTGATTCTTTCTTTCGAAAATATTATTGATTCCTGGGTGGTAGATTCAAGGACCTCATTCCATGCCACACCTGATAAGAAATATTTTCATGACTATGTTCAAGGAGATTTTGGACAAGTTCGTTTGGGTGATGATAAACCCTGTAAAATTGTTGGAATGGGTAAGATTCTTGTAAAACAGTAGAATGGAAACCAATGGCTACTAAAGGAGGTAAGGCATGTTCCAGATCTAAAGAAAAAATCTGATTTCAATAGGGCAGTTAGGTGGTGAAGGTTGTGTGACAACTTTCACAGATAAAGCTTGGAAGGTCACCAAAGGAGCCCTGGTAATAGCAAAAGGAAAAAATGTTGATACATTGTATTTATGCAATGGTATTTCTAACTCTGTTAATGCTTTAGCTTCCAAAGGAGAAGATGCAACATTAGGGCATCATAGGCTCAGACACATGAGTGAAAAGGGGATGAAGATTCTTCACTCAAGGAATTTGTTGCTGGGTTTGAAGAATGTTGATTTGAACTTCTGTGAGAATTGCATTTATGGAAAGCAGAAGAGAGTCAGATTTCTGAGAGTTGGGAAAGAAAAGAAGGGAGAAAAATTAGAGCTTGTGCATACAGATGTATGGGGACCTGCTTAGGTATCATTTCTCGGTGGCTGTTGTTATTATGTTACTTTTATTGATGATGCAACTAGAAAAACTTGGATTTACTGTATTAAGAATAAATTTGATGTATTTGATACTTTCAAGAAATGGAAAG
>APFE031722935.1:67160-139873 GCA_000404065.3 Pinus taeda
ATGAAAAAAAATATCAAACGTGCATTTATGAAGACCGAACCTAGTTACACTTTCTTCAACACCCCCTCTTACCTAGGGAGGTATTCATAAATCATTACAAGGTGTTTGGCTAGTTTTCAATCTTGAATAATTCACATAAGAGAAACTAGATTGGCAACCCATCTGTTATAGCATCATATTAGCCAACATTGTTCATAGTAAGGCCTTGACTAACAAATTTATCTCTCATAAGATCAGAGCACAATGTTGGCAATGCCAATGGCTTATAAATACCTTAGTCATTGTCTCTCAAGGTACATACCCACCCAGGTGTTCAATGAGTATGACCTTCTAGGACAATTCTTGTCTTGGGTTCCCAGCCCTCAAAGAATATCACTCCTCTTGCCTATTCTTGTCTTGGATGCCCTACACATCCTCAAAGAGCATCATATGCTAGATGATTACCCAATCCTCCCATTCTTTCTTTCCAAGTGAATACAAGAATTCCATGTCTCTCTCTTCTCCTTGATTGAGGAAGACATGCCCAAGTTTCCCCTAACAAGGAAATTGCCCAAGATCCTTTGTAGTTGGGAACTTATTATAACTCCCTCTTAGCTAGGGACTTGTCCATTCATCAACAATGTCTTCTTCGTGGGTCCTTCAGCTACTTAATCTCCTTCTTTCCTTCGATGTCATGAAGTCTTTGTTTGAACTTCTTCTTGGCAGGGTACCGACCATCGATCACTTTCCCTCCTGGTTTTTCATGTCATTGCTCCCTTCGTGGAAAGTGGCCTTCTTAATATATATCAGGTCCTTTTTGTCATCTAGCTACTCCTTTTTAATCTTGTCTATCCTTTATAATACTTATCACATGGATGCTTAGTTGTACTTGCATGTTCCCATACTTTGATTTAGTGTACCTTCATGACTTCATCATGATATTGCTTCAACATAAAATGGTGCTTTTGTTGGATGGCCTCTTCATCATGACATATTTGTAGAGTTGAATTGGTTATCTGCACCTTAGTATCTCCAAGGCCTTAATAGGTGTCAAGGGTCCTTTGATCTTTTTATTCCTTTGTCAGAGTTTCCATGCATTATTTCGAGAGATGTTAAGGAATCTTGTCAAATAGTTAGTCTTTGTGACCATGACCCACCAAAGTTCTGACGCTAGATTCTCCTTTGGCTGGGTAGTCAGCAGCACATGTCTTGCAAATCTTGTTGGGATGAAGAAGGCTCTTGCAGCATGAAGCTCTTGGAAACTTGACAATTCTAAATCTCTGGAACTAGCTTGCCAAGGAAAATGGACAAGCTTTTATAGATAGAGGAAGGGGAGTGGGGATCATCCACAATAATCATGGGATTGGCCATATCATGAAGGAAGCTTCCATGAGAGGTGGCAAACCACTTCCTCTCTATGGAAATCTGTAGCCAAACCACCCAACTCAAGATAGATTCAGTCCAAGAATTTGTTAGGATGAAACTTCTGCCGTTTGTTTGTTAAAAAACACCACTGATTATGGTTGGCACGGGTGCGACTCTATGATAGAGCACAAACTGGCACGCCCTCTTTGGAGGATTTACCCCATTGGCGCGAGGGTTGCACTATGGAACTGCGCCAATGGAAAAATGGCTATTTTTAGGGCTTTTTAGTAGGAGATGTCTTCAGGGAAAATGAAGCTCATGTTCAGGGGAATGCAATGCAAGTGTTTGCAGGTCATGTCACTTCTCATAGGTCCCGGAATGAGTCCTCCAAGATGCGGGAGAGGGGTAACAGGGGCGGTGGCAGAAATATATTAGAATATTCATAAAAAATAACTTTTAAAACCTATTTGGAGTTTAAAAAGTTCTAAATAGGCCAAAATGGTAAAAACAAAATTACTTTTTACTTTTACCTCATTGGAGAGCAGCAGTGGTCCATTTGGTGTGCAAACATCGGGCGGCAATTGTGACAGATCCGTGCGACCATTTAGAGCTTCATCAGTTCCAGGTAACAGGCACTTCCTCATACCCCATTTTAGTCCATTTTTTAATAGTTTTTGCTTACTTCTTCGATCTCCGTGGAGGGAATTTGAAAAATTAGGGCTACGCCCATTAGCGCGGGTATCGGGCACGGACCCACGCCAATGGGCATTTATACTCCAAAGGCCCATGCCAATGGGCACGACTGTTTTAAAAACAGTTGCGCCAATAGCCAAAGCACACTTTCCCTTTTAAATTTCAAAATTTTAACTGTTTTCAATGCATTTCCTAGCTTACCAGACATCTAATCAGGGTTTGTTTGACCATGTGGATGCAGGAAACCAAGAAATATGGTGGTTCAATGGATGGAGCATGATAGAGTGGATGAATTGGCCATGGAAGATGAAGGTTGCATGGATGCCCTCAAGAATTGCGGGTTGAAAAAATTCTTCTTGATGCTTTACTTACGAGCTCAACCTGAGCTCTTACAGTACTTGATCAATCTTTGGGATGAGAACGAGAAAGTGTTCCGATTACGAGATCAAGTGTTGGAACTGGATGTATCTAACATCTACTTCATCATGGGATTGTCACGCAAAGGGTCGGTGCCCATATTGATAGGGAGCAGACCATATGGCGAAAAGATGGGCGAGGTAATGAAACGAGTGTGCCCAGGGGCACAATTCAGATCGGGGAGTGCAAAGGTGGATATTGCCACCATTTGGGTTCTAACACTCAAGGCGATGTTATTTACCATCACGCAAGCTGTGGGGGCATAGGCACCCCATGAGGCAACAAAAAACCAACTCCTATTGGCTAAAGAGTGTCTGAATCCCACTATCTTTGATTGGGCCACCGCAGTGACTACAAACATGAAGAGACGGCTTACAAAAAGTAAGCGAGGCAAACTGAAGCAGTTCGGCTACGGTTCTATTCTAGTAATGTTCATTCTGGAACGATTACCAATCTTTCAGGGCCAAGGGGTCATCATACCTGATCCAGTGCTGCGAGAGCCGAGAATGGCTCGCTGGGCAGCACTGATGCCTAGAGGGGGAGGAGGCCAACATATGTCCTAGACGCTAGAGTTCTTTGGGTGGCTCCGTCACCAGCTGATCGTGCTCGAGGATTTGATGTATGTAGGGACTAACTTCACAGGTGACCCAGATCTCCCACTGCCAGAGGGAGATGAGTGGGATGAGGAGCTGGGTATGACCTCTTTTTCATTTTATTTGTTATGATTTTTTTTTGTTAATACATGTTTTTTCTAACAACGGTTATATGTGTATGTAAACGTTGGCCTAGAGCGACCAACCGACATGTCTCCTATCTCGTGGAGAAACCAGTATGCAGCAGACCCTCAGGAAGAGGGTGCTGAGGGAGGGGAACTGATCTAGAACCTCGGGGGAATTGCTCACGGGATTCTGGATTATGCTCTGCTAGTGGATGTCCCACTAGCGTACCAAAGACATACAATGGGAGTGCCCAGTCGCATCCACCGTCTCTTGAGACGCCTAGTGCGTGCAGTGACATGCTATCATGAGCACCACAGGGATTAGACATCTAGGCTTTATTTTCATGCATATTTTTTAAGAGACATGTCGTCTCCAGATGTATTAAGACGAACATGTATTATTTTTCGATCTATGTGATGCACACTGTGCAAAAATTTCGACATATATATATATATATATATATATATATATATATATATATATAATAATATATATATATATATATATATATATATATATATAATATATAATATATATAATATATATATATATATAATATATATATATATAATATACATATGTTTATGGTTTATTGTGTTTTTTATGCTTCTTACAATGTTTTAATTACATGTAATGAAAATTTCTGTCTAATACATAATTGGCTAATGCATCAGTTAACATATCTAATCGTCTTGGAATATGTTGATATGTGATGAAATCAAAATTCCTTTCCAACAACTTAACACGTAGATATAACCTTAGAATCCGATGGTCTCTGATGGAATATCACCCATTGAGCTGGTGGACGACAAGCTGAGGATCCAAGTTCACCACCAATGTTCAAATACTGATATTGATCACCTTGGCCAGTACCTCAATAACAACACTATACTCAGCAAAATTGTTCATGGTACAACCTAGACAAACCCCTTGAAGGTTTACTAGCTCACCATGAGGATCGTAGATCACCCATGCCATAAAAGACAGGTTGCGTGTACTGCGGGAGGCACCATCGGTGAAACCAATGTAAGGCGAACCAGACATCTGTACAAGAAGCAAAAGGACAAAATAAGCGGCAATCACGCCGACACACCAAGCCAAAAACATGAAAACATGCACACACAACACACCTGCTAAAGCATACCTATGTACAAAATAGAGTGCCTGGAATTCATGCATAATATTTTTTCAAGTAAAGCCCATTCTGGGGCTTATCCAGAGGATTCCCTTCATAGTCAATAAGCTCATAGGCCCCTTTTTGCAAAACTCTCTTTACAATATAAGGCTTGTGCCACATGGGCTCGAATTTTCCTGCCCCCAGCTTATCATTGGCTTGATCGTAGAGCAGGACTAAATCTCCCTCAACAAAATAACGAGGATGTACAGTGTGATCGAAGTGAGTTTTCACTCTCTTCTTCCGTGCTTCGATAGCGAGAGAGGCTAGTCGGCGAGTCTCGTCTAGCCACTCCAGGTAAAGAAGGTGTTCCTCTACCGGAGTAGAGTCGGGGAGTAATTCGACGACTAATTTTAAAGAAGGGATCTTGTACTCGATGGGAAGGGTAGCCTCCTACCCATAAACCAATTGGAAAGGAGTGAAACTGGTGGCATCCTTCACAGAGGTTCGGTAGGCCCACAAGGTAGAGAAAAACATCAAGTGCAAGTTGGACTTGTGCATGCCAATGGTTCGTTGAAGCATCGTAACTAAAACCTTGTTGACGGCTTCTACTTGGCCATTGGCCTGAGGATAGTATGGAGTCAAACTATCGTGACGTAAGCCCAACTGGGTTGTAAGCTCAGTCATCATATGATTACGGAAATGCTTTCTGTGATTAGTGACGATGGCCTGAGGGACTCCAAACCATGAGATAACATGATTAAATAAGAACTGCGCTGCGGTGTGACCGTCTTCAGACAATGTGGGCATCACCTCGGCCCATTTTGTGAAGTAATCAACAGCAATGATGATATACCCATGCCCCCCCAGTTGAGCGAGGGTTACATGTCATATAATCAATGCCCCATTTTTCAAAAGGGCCGACGGTAGCAACGGGGTGCAATGAAGCGGGAGGCACACACATATTTCGTTGGTAAATTTGGCACTTGTGGCAAGAGCAGATGGCAAAAATGCAGTCCTTAAAGATGGAGGGCCAAAAGTAACTAGCACGGAGGATTTTTTGAGCAGTAGCATATCCAGATGTGTGACCACCACAGGCACCAGAATGGCAGTCATTTAAAACTCGCTCAGCTTCCTCGAGTGTTAAACATCGGCAGAGAATAGAGTCAGCACTGAGACGGTACAAGGTGTCCCCAACAATGTGATATGGTTGAGATTGATGGCAAATCCGTCGTCGAGCATCCTTAGATGTCTCGGGATGAAAAGAGGATGTCTGTAAATAAACAATGATATCCTCGTAACAGGGATCGAGGGTGTTGATTAAGAAGAGGGTTTCGTTCGGAATATGGTCCTTGAACTAAGAGGGCGCGGTAAGAAATGGCAAAGAGCACAACAATTCAGCAAAGACAAGGGATTTCTTGGACTTGGTAGTAATGAATTCCAAGTCGAACCCTTGGAGGATAACAATCCACTTCGAATACTTTCCCCCCAGCAGCTAACGTGACAGGATGTACATCATTGGGTTGCAATCAGAAATCACTATCGTAGTGCGCAACAAGATATAATGGCAGAAGCGTTGGATGGCACAAATGGCAGCCAATGCCAACTTCTCGATGTAAGCGTATCGAGATTCCGTATCTAATAAATTGCGGCTGAGATAATAAATGGCGTGCTCAATGTCATCATCATCATCTTGAACGAGAACCATGCCAATAGTGGTATCTGTAGCGGCCAGATACAAAGTGTAATCACAATGATAATTAGGAGGATGCAACAAAGGAGCGGAAACAAGGAGAGCCTTGAGGTGCTCGAAGGACTCTTGAGCGGCGGCATCCCAACGAAACGGGGTTTCTCGCTTTAGTAACCACATAAAACCTTTGGCCACCTTGGCATATTTCGGAATGAAGCGTCGTAAAAAATTCGCTTTACCCTGCAAGCTCTGCAATTGCTGCAAAGAAGCATGGGGAGGAAGATTCAGAATGGCCTCGACTTTAAGGGGATCCAGATGGATGCCCTTGCGGGAGACGACGAACTCAAGAAGTTTTCCAGACTCTACGCAGAAGACACACTTATGCGGGTTGAGCCGAATATGGTAGTGTCGACAGCGGAGAAATATTTCGCGAAGATGAGCAGGATGGTCCTTACGCTTAGCTGAATGAGCTGGTAGATCATCCTGGTAATGAAAGGGAGCTTTTTGTAGGCAAATGTTCCCCACAGACAGATAAAGGCAGTTTTGTGCTGATCGGCTGGCGTAATATTAATCTGGTTATAACCATAGAAACCGTCCATAAACGAGTATATTTCACTTCCAGCGCACTCATCAATGAGCTGGTCAATGAAGGGTGTGGGGTAGTTATCCTTGGGACATGCTCGATTAATATCACAGTAATCAACACAGACCCTGATGGTACCCTGGTTTTTATTCACAGGGATGATATTGGAAACCCAATCCGTGAGTGGGATGGGGTAGATAAAACCATCCTTGAGAAGCTTTTCAACTTCCGCTTTAATGGTCGCAACCTTTCGGGGGTGCACGGGGCGTAAACGTTGTCGGATAGGCTTAGCTCCTGGATACGTGGGTATCTCATGCACCACAATACTTGGGTCGATGTCGGGCATTTCTTCGTAAGACCAAGCAAACACGTCACGAAATTCATGAAAAAGACTAGTATAAAGCTGAATCTCCTCAGGAGTACAGCTTACCCCAACATGGATATGCTCGATAATCCTTGGTTTAACAGAGATGTTGATCAGCTGGGTTTGCGTGATGTTTCCCATGTTCCCTTAAGAGGACACTTGATATACTTGGATGGGTGTATGAAGGGGTTGTGCAGGGAGACAACGAGAAAATTGCTCGAGACAGGCAAGCATTTCCCGATGGGTAGGGAGGAACGAGGAACGATGGTGAAGATTGGACCAAGGGGGTTCCTCGAGAGACATAGTCTCTATAATGGCTTCATCAGAAGGAAATGTTTCCTTTAAAGGATCCAAAGAAGAATAGTCTCCAAGCCAAGGGGAATGAGAGTATGAGTCAAGAGCGTTGCTCAAAGAAGCAGATTCAGGAGGAGGAGCCGATACAGACACAATCTTGATGTAGTTGAACTTGATGGGACTCAACGACATCTCATTGCCCCATGATTCTATCTGGTCAATGGGGGGAAGAACCCAAGGATCAGAATGAACCGAAATCATATTGATAGGAGCGACATTCGGAGGCGAGAGTGAAAAGACACCCATGAGGGTAGGATCTTTAAAGATCCCAACTCCCACACTCTTTAATGGAATGGAGGTATGCTCCACAAAAGGCACGTTGCCTTCGGAAGAGGCGGCGAAGAAAGAGAGCTGGTCTATTGTGACAATCTTCCCCTGGTGAGGGAAACGAATGACACGAAAGAGAGATGAAGCCACGGCTCGCATGGCATATGTCCAGCTTTGGCCCAAAAGGAGGTTGTATATTAGATTAGCATCAATGACTTCAACTTCCACTTTGACAGTCTTCCCTTCCAAAGTAATAGGCAAGTGTTGAAGGATACCATAAGGGCGGGACTCTCTCCCATCAAAGGCTTCCAAAGTTGTAGGAGACTGACTCAAGGTCAGAGAACCAATAGCCTTCCAACAAGAAACAGACATAATACAAGTTGAAGTGCCTTCATCAATAACAGTACGATGAATTGTTTTAGAGTTGATGATGACCTGGATAAGGAAGGCAATCTGGTGAGGCTATCTCGATACATGGATCTCAAGATCAAAAGTAATCAAATTTGAGTCGGCCGGGTCAATGCCACTGATGGCCGATAGCAAGGACTTCCTCTGGGGGGTAGCTTTGGAGAATTTCTAGAGCTAACATAGCTAACAGAGCCTGAGCTAAGTCCTCAATGATGCTGTAGTACTGAGAAACACGAGCATTAGGGTTGTAAGAAGATCTATGTAGTACACCTTTAGGAGGGGGTCGAATAGGCGTCTCAGTGCTAGGTCTCTCGATATGGAGTGGACTAGAACTGGGCGAAGGAGCGCTTGAGGGGACCTCAGGCTCTTTCCCGGCAGGTGACGGATATTCTTTTGCTTGAGTATTAATGTGAACGAGAATCATTCCAGCCATGAACACTTGCGAACCAAAGGGAGAAGAGGATTGGGATGGGTCAGCCACCATTTGTGTTTGCTACGAGGGGAAAGGTTCTTTCAGCACCGCAGGAGTCCCAGGAGCACCTTTCAACAAACGACTAACTTTGGACCACCTTGGCTAGTCTTTGGTGTAGTGATCCTCGTTGTAGACAATAAAAGGATACTTGGGTTTACGTTTGTCTCCTTCCTCGGGCGGAGGTTTAGGGGAATCCTGCTTGGGTTGATTAACTTTATTTTTCCCTTTTCCCTTCTTTTTCCCTTTCGAGGCTTTATCCGTCGTGGTGGACTGGACGACGTTAACCTCGGAAGTATTACCAGAATTAGACACAGCCTGAGAAGTATTTTCATTCGAAGCATTCAAATTTTTCTTCCCAGGGTTCGTGGAAGATTTCTTAGAGGACGGATTTACAGATCCAATGACACCGTCAACAGATGGCTTTGGCGGAGTTTTCGACGTTCCGGGCCTTGGGGCGTCAGGAAAATAATCATATAGGGTACGAGACTGGGAATAAACCAAGTCAAGGTACTGAGCACATGCAATAGCCTGCTCTTCAGTTACACATGCCCCCATAGCGATGTCCCATGCGATCTCAGGGACAAAGGAGGTTGTAAACCAATTAGTCAGGAGCTGATCAGGAATCCAAAATTTAATTAAACGATGATGTCGTCTCCATTCATGTATATGATCGGATATGTGCGTGGTCGTATCCTGTTTAAGAGACGTGAGGAGATGCATTCCTGTCTCATACTGAATTGGCAACTGAAAATGAGTTAAAAATGCCATCTCCAATGAGTTAAAATCTTGAAACGATCCATAGGCTAGCTCAATATACCACTTAGCAACAGAGCCAGTGAGATTCCTTTGAAAAAGGCGGAGCCGGACTGAATCGTCAAGCCACGAATTTGATGAACACCAAAGATGATAAGTCATAATGTGGGCTTGGGGGTCTTCTCTAGCTTTGCCATCGAATTTGGGACAATCACTGGGAATCTTGGTTGGGATTGGTGGCTAGAATGGATTATGAAGGATAGGATCATTAGTCAATTTGGACACATCCGGCAGTTCCAATGTTGCTAAGAAGGGTAACTGAGGACTGAAGGACATCTGCGGCTGTGGATAAGGGGAAACACCAGGGTTCCAACTAGTTTTTGGTTGCCCCCATTGATTTTGTCTGGACGGACCTGGCCCATAGGGGTTCTGTCCGTAGGGATTTTGTCCATAGGGTTTATAGCCATAACTGGATGGCTGACTCTGGATTCCCCCCCAGCACCCCATTGATTACCAACTTGACCTGCAGGAGCAACATACTATTGCTGATAATTCTGATAAGGACTCACCTGCATTTTTTGATAATTTTGGTACGGGGCAAACTGAGCTTGCCCCTGGGATTGCTGGAAACCATAAGGTTTCTGGGCTCCATACTGAGCCTGGGGGCCAGGTTGTGCTTGATAAGGAGGTTGAGATTGAAACCCAACTTTCATTTGAAGACCATCTTGGGTCTGGGGCCCAGCCTGGGGCTGGAAACCGGGTGGAGCTTGAGAAGCAACAACCATTTGCATGCCCGGTTGCACAGGCCCAGAAAGATGTCCTTGAGAGGATTGAGGTTGAGCCACCTGGCCAGAAGGTTGTCCTAGTTGAGCTTAAGATTGGCCCATATTCCCATAAGGTTGAGCTTGCCGGGTGTTGGGTTGTCCTTGCACAACCAAGGGTTGTCCTGATGGACCAGATGGCTAAGTGGACTGGACATTTGGTTGTCCTGATTGAACTTGAGGTTCACCAACTTGTCCAGATGGTTGACCAGACTAGACAGTGGGTTGGCCTTGCTGTACGTAAGGCTGACCACCCTGCCCAAAAGGGTAACCCTGCTAGACCCCAGGTTGTCCTTGTTGCATATAAGGTTGTCCTGGATTTCCAGAGGGCTGGCCAGAAGGGTATCCCTGCTGGACCCCAGGTTGTCCTTGTTGCATATAAGGTTGTCCTGGATTTCCAGAGGGTTTCCCAAGATAAGTAAAATATGGACCACCATAGGCTGAATGTTTTCCCTGAAAGGGTTGTCCTTGTGGGCCTCCAGGTTGCCCTGGATAAGATTGCCCATAATACTACTACCCATAGGAAGGCTGCATGTAAGACGGCTGACCTTGATAAGGTGGTCCTTGATCCAAAGGGGGTGCTTGGCCACCACTGTAATGAGTGGTACCCCAAGCAATGTTTAATGGGACTGAGACCTCAACCGCAGGCTGAGATGGCAAGGACCCAAGATAAAGATGATGCCCTACGGGATCGTAGTAATGAAATGGACCTTGCGAGCCCACATTCTGGACAGCTTGCAAATACTGAACGTATGCCCCCCCTGCTGGAATGGAACCAGAAGAAGGTGGGGCACTAAGTGTAGGATCGACAACTCCAGATGTAGGCACCGACTGACCACTATTTACCGAACCGTGAGACGGACCAGCAACAGTGGTCACAACCGAGGATGCAGTGATGGAACTAACAACAAGCGCTGAAGAAGCTACACAAACAGTTGGAATAGTCGGGAATGAAGTGACAAATGTATTATGAATTTGAGGAATAAAAGATCCCTAAGTGGGAGTGTTGTTGTGATCCCACATGGTACCCGAAATAGAGCTCCTAGAACCAATAACATCCCTTAAAGCCCTATAGCGTAAGGGCAACGTGACACCAAGAGGGGTGACACTAAAGGGTGGTGTTTCCACCGAGATAGGAGTTTCAACACTCGTCACATCGAATTCTTCTCTCGCGATGGGGGATGTGTCATCCATATCAGAGGAAGACATTGGGACTGAAACACTAGGAGGAGTAATAGGAGTATCATCTTCGGAAGGCTCCAAAACAAGGTTCCAAAGGATATCGTAAAAATCGTCTTCTAGAGTGCGGGAGTTCAGCGGTTGGATACTTGGAATAACAGGGAGAGTAACACTACCAACCGGTGTCTTAGGAGCAACAGAAGAAGGAGACCCTTGGTCTCTTGGAATGGGAGACGGGATCGATGATTTCGCCAGGATGATTCGATTCAAAAATCCTAGGAAAGCTAACGAGAAAGGAACCTACTCAAGCTAACGCAAACAAGATCTAACAGGGTAAATGTGAACGTGGCCGAATAAATTTTAAGACACAAGGACATAACTTGACCTTTTCATCTTTAAAGAGTCGAGAAAAGGACAAAAAGATGACTCTAGTCACCTTCGAATGTTTAATGACCCCGAAGTGACAAATGCTCAGATGAGCCTTTTCTTTTAGGGAGTCCGAAAAGGATCAAAAGTGACTACTCTGGAGAACTAGGCAAAAGGTTTACCAGACAATCCGTAAAACTACATATACACCTTGGCAATTGTATGAAAACCAAGGACTTTCTGTACGGCAGTCAATCTTCTCGAATGTTGTGTTTGGTGCGTTAGGGGTCATAAGGCGACAGACACGACTTTCTGTGGATAAAGGATGATAACCTAGTGGGGTCTCCCCATATACTTGACGGTACGTGGGAGCACAATTCCGTACTAGACCACTATTGAGTCACAGACGGAGGAATCACCCAACCTTGAGTGGAAACAAAAGTGACTAGGTTTAACGACGTCGTAGCACGTCTCTAGCCTAGACATCTGAATAGTGTGCGTTATGTTCCAATGCGTTGTTAGATTCATTCAGTTCATTTTAAAGTTGATCTTTGATTATGTTTCATTTTTCAAGCCCTACCATATGTAATGTCTCAAAATTTCCTAAATGCAAACTATATGCCACAATATATCATTTCATTTGATGAATGCTAACTATGAGGGAGTTGAGAGCTTTCACACAAACGAAATGATCACAAAACAACTAAAAATATCTCTAATGTAGCTAATGGAACTTAAAAAACTTTTCTTCGAAGTCACTAATCACTAATAACAACGAAAAGCTCTAATTCACATTAACTAATCAAAAGCAAAAGAGATTTTTTTTTCTTTTTAATGTTGATGGTAAGATGCACTAAACAAACTTTGAGAAATGATAATGAAAGAGTAAATACAAGAAAATTCCACTCAATGCAAGCACAATCAGATCCCTAAATCACAAAGCAGTCCTTCAAAAATGAGAAAAGTCCCAAAGACACAAATGAGTCGTGTAATCTAGGCCCAAAGCGAAACAAAGTAGAATTCAAGTGAAAAATAGGTAGGTCACTCAAATAATGCAATGAAACGATTAACAACCACTAAATGAGTGCAAGGGAGCAATCAGAAAGTTGACTGGATGAATAGAAGACCAAAACTTCTAAGGAAGGCTCGACACACAAAGCCACTAGATGCCCTAGGGCTAAAAACGTGAAATCGATAGAAAATGGCAAACAACCAAAGGGTAAAGGTTGAAACCAGTCAAACAAGACTCCAACACACTCAAGCAGTCGAGAAAACATATCCAAAACAAAGACCAAGCTCAAAAGACTTAAAACCAAGCAAACTTTAAAAGTTCCTAGGCCTGGCGCGACTGTCAGGCTGCAACTAGTGCCTTTTAAGGATTGGCATGGGTTGTATATTAGCAACTAGCACCAATTGGTGCGACTATTATGATATAAAAATGCGCTAGTCAAGTTTTATATGCTAAAATAAAAAAGAAGCAATCCAAGACTAGGCCAACGATAACCAGATAAACCAAGAAGCAAGAAACAACAAAAGGACTCAACCCAGAAGGCTGACCAAGCAGGTAAAACCCAAGAAACAACCAAGAAGGCAAGACAAGCTCCCCAGTGGAGTCGCCAAATTTTTGAGGAGGTAAATCCCCTCTGTGGATAGAGGCGATCCCTATTAGCTCAAACCGGGTCTAGCAACAATCATACAATGCTACAGTGCAAGTTCCTAATTTCAAATTAAAGACCAATGATGAAGGCCTACCTGGATTCCAACACTAGTGCTTGTAGAAGAGGTGACACTCCCGTTCCTTTGCTCTGGCAAATCATAATCCCCATGATCTTCATGAATGGACACCTGCACATGCAAGAAATGGCACAAGCACAAGCACAAAATCTATCATATGCAACTATATATCAGTCATAAAGGATATAACTCATCATCATCACAAATAACAATAAGAGTGGAACCATAACCAATAGTCATTTATTAATAATAATCAAAGAAGAATACAACCAAAGTTCTGACGCTAGATTCTCATTTGGCTGGGTAGTTAGCAGCACATGTCTTGCAAAGCTTGTTGGGAATAGGAACAAGCCTCTCTCTCTTTGGTTATTGGACAAGAATCTCCTTACTTGGATTTAGCCTTATGGGGATGAAGAAGGCTCTTGTAGCATGAAGCTCTTGGAAACTTGACAATTCTGAATCTCTGGAACTAGAATGCCAAGGAAAATGGATAAGCTTTTATAGATAGAGGAAGGGGAGTTGGGATCATCCACAATAACCATGGGATTGGCCATGTCATGAAGGAATCTTCCATGAGAGGTGGCAAACCACTTCCTCTCTATGGAAATCCGTAGCCAAACCACCCAACTCAAGATACATTTAGTCCAGGAATTTGTTAGGATGAAACTTATGCCATTTGTTTGTTAAAAAACACCACTAATTATGGTTGGCATGGGTGTGACTCTATAAAAAAGCGCCAACTAGTGCACCCTCTTTGGAGGATTTACCCCATTGGCGCGAGGGCTGCACTATGGAACCGTGCCAATGGAAAAAGGGATATTTTTAGGTTTTTTTAGCAGGAGATGTCTTCAGGGAAAATGAAGCTCATGTTCAGGGGAATGCAATGCAAGTGTTTGCAAGTCATGTCACTTCTCATAGGTCCCAGAATGAGTCCTCCAAGATGGGGAGAGGGGTAACAGGGAAGGTGACAAATTGTTATGTAACATGGGGCAATGGGGTATAGCGGGATTCTTTTAGACTTGATAACAATTTGCAAAGCTATTTTACAATTTATCTTGTTATATTAATCTTCTTCTCTTCTTATTAATGCATGTGTGTTTACTTCATCAAATTGCTACCAAAAACATAAGAACAAGAACACAAGATGTTGGCTCTTTGCCAGGGAAAAACCTCTCTCTCTCAGAGAGGAAAACCCTTTTGTAAATTTCTCTTATTGAAGCTTCTTATTGGTCATTGCGAAGCCCTAGACCCTTGACAAGAATATCCTCCAAGCACAAGTCAAATCCTTCCTCCTCTCTACACTTTGTTTCTTCGGCACTTCGTTCCCCGGCACTGTGTCCTTCTTTCAACTTTTGATAGTCCTTGGTGGACTATCTCTAGAAGAGACTCCAACCTTTGATCCTTAGCGAGATCCTTTACCAATGAAGGAACCTTCATTCTCTTGACCAACCGAGCCTTTTTCTTGATGTGAGGTTGCAAACTCAATGTACACCAAGTTTACTACACCTGGGGTGATTTCCATCATGAAAAGACATGGAAACCTCAAATTTCCCACACTTAGAAGGATTTCAACAAGGCAAGACATGGAATCCCTGGGTTCCCCACAATTTGTTGACTTTCATAAAGGAGGGACTAGGAGACCCCATGTCACGCTCCTATATTTCACACTTTCCCGCATCCTAAATCATCCACACATGGTCACCTCTTTCATCTGGGCACCCAACAAGGGTCTCCCGCACGCCTTCTGCTAGTGACTCGCCCATCATGCACGTATCAAGGGGCGTGCACCCTGCCCAACATGGTGCGCCCGCTATGAGTGCACCCATCACTGTCACGCATAAGCGAATGCCATGCCAAGTCTTTACATATAACTGAATGCTCGCCCTACTCACATATAACCAAATGCATGTGCCCATACTATGGGTTCAATATTTCGACTCTCTCTGGCTCTCCTGACTCAAACACCTGACACCCCAGGCCCCCCCCTCCTTACTTGGTAGAGGTTTCCGGCACGATGGGACACAAAAACCCTAGATTTCACACACTTAGGCAGCTATCAGGATGGCGGGGTAGGGAAACCTCGCTTTCCCTGCATTTGGACAACTCCTGTCGCAATGATGCATGGAAACCCCAAGTTCTAGAGATAGACCAGGCAAGGAGTTTCCACCCCGCCATGAAATGGAAACCCTGAGTTCGCAAGGTTTGGGTGGTTCTTCATCGTTCCACAATATGGAAACCATGAGTTCCATAAACTTGGGTGATTTTGGTCGTGTTGTGAAATGGAGACCCAAGTTCCCCACATTGGGGCTACGTTTTTCGCCTGGGCGGGAGATGGAGACTCCAGAGGTTCCCGGAATTAGGTAGTTTCCCTCATGCCATGAAACAGAAGCCCATGGGTTCCGCGGGCTTGGGCTATTGTTCCATGGCATGGAAACTCGAGTTCCCTGCACTGAGGTTGTAGTTTCTATCGTGGCGGGACATGGAAGACCCCTACTTTCTAATAATTGGGCAGTTTCCGTCATGCCACTGAATGGAAAGCCCTGTGTTTGGTAGACTTGGGTTGTCGTTCCCTGTCGCACGATGACATGGAAACTTGAAGCTCCCAAAACTTGGGCAGTCGTTCCCTATTGCATGATGACATGGAAACCTGAAGCTCCCAAAAATTGGGCGGCATTTTTAGCCGAGCGTGAGAGATATGGGACTTGGGTAGCAATTTTTGTCATGATGCGAAATGGAAAGCCCGTGTGTCCACTGACTTGGGTAGCAGTTTCCATCGTGCCGCAAAATGGACACCTCGAGTTCCCCGGACTTTGGCATCTTTTCGTCGCCCAACGACATGGAAATCTAAAGCTCCACAGACTCTCGAGCGACTCAAGGTGTGTTGCGACATGGAAACCCCAGGTTTTCCAAACTTGGGTGGTTTTCGTCAGTGGTTTCGGCTGTGCCACAACATGGAAACCGTGAGTTCCCCAGACTTGGGTAGCGGTTTCAAACCACCCCAAGTTCCCTAGACTTGCGAGCTGGTTTGCATCGTCATGGAAACCCCAAGTTCCCCACATTTGGGCATTGTTGAAAACCTCACATTTCCATCGTGTCGTAAAATGTGGAAACATGTGGTTCCATCAAGGGCAGGACATGGAAACCGCAAGTTTCCACAAACTTGGGCACCACCAATTTTGGCTGTGGCACGACATGGAAACCCCAAGGTTCCCAGGCTTGGGCGCCATGGTGCGACATGGAAACCCCAAGTTTCCCTAGGCTTGGGCACCATCTGTTTCGGTTGTGGCACGACATGGAAGCCCCAAGTTTCCCAGGCTTGGGCACCAGGGCATGACATTGAAGCCCCAAGTTTCTGCAAGCTTGGGCGCCACCGGTTTCAGTCGTGGCACGAGATGCAAACCCCAAGTTTCCCTAGGTTTGGGCACTGGGGCGCGACTTGGAAACCCCAAATTTTGGGCATGACATGGAAACCCAAAAAATTTTTGCGTCGGGTGGAAGCCCCAAATTTTAGGTGTCGGGTGGAAACCCCAAACTTTTGGCATGACATGGAAACCCAAAATTTATTGCGCCGGGTGGAAGCCCCAAATTTTAGGCGTCGGGTGGAAACCCCAAATTTTGGGCGCGACATGGAAACCCCAATTTGTTTTGGGTGGAAGCCCCAACTTTTAGGCATCGGTTGGAAACCCCAAATTTTGGGCACGACATGGAAACCCCAAATTGTTTTGTGCCGGGTGGAAGCCCCAAATTTTAGGCACTGGGTGGAAACCCCAATTTTTCCCATGTTAGGGTGCCTTTTTCATCGTAACGTGGAAACTCCAAATTTGGGGTGTCGGGGCACGACATGGAAACCCCAAAATTTTGGGCACCAGAGTACGACATGGAAACCCCAATTTTCTTGGGCTTCGGCACCTTTTCCGTCGTGGCATAGAAACCCCAAATTTCCCACCCCCAGGTAGTAAATGTTTTTTGTCTGGAGGAAGAAGCAAAGGCACGAGAGCGGGAGGGTTGTCCGGATTTTTTGTGACAAGAGAAAAGCTCTGAATTGAGGTGACCAAGGGTTGAATCTCAGTGGATCATGGCAACAAGGTGACTTTGCCACTTACAATACCCTGTCGAGTATTTAAGTCGTCTGTAAACGATTCTTCTCAATTACCGTTTGGAATTGAACTTCAAGGCTGCCCCAATCGAGATGCTTCATGTTCACGGTTTGCAAATGACACGGGCCCCTGGGGGCGAAAAATCGACACCCCTACTACAGGTTGAGATACAGTTGAAGAGTGACATGCACCACTTCTAACGTGGATTCTGACTTGGAGGCGTTCAGTCATAGTCCAACACACGGTAGCTTTTCACCACTGGCTTTTCAACCAAGCGCAATGACTAATTGTGTGAATCAACGATTCCTCTCATACTAAGTTGAATTACTATTGCAGTGCAGTTCATCAGTAGGGTAAAACTAACTTGTCTCACTACGGTCTAAACATAGCTCACGTTCCCTATTGGTGGGTGAACAATCAAACACTTGGTGAATTCTGCTTCACAATGATAGGAAGAGCTGACATCGAAGGATCAAAAAGTAACATCACTATGAATTCTTGGCTGCCACAATCCAATTATCCTATGGTAACATTTCTGACACCTCTAGATTCAAATTCCAAAAATATAAAGGATCGATAGGCCACGCTTTCACGATTTGTATTCGTACTAAAAATCAAAATCAAATGAGCTTTTACCCTTTTGTTCCACATGAGATTTTTATTCTTGTTGAGCTCATCTTAGGACAGCTGCGTTATCTTTTAATAGATGTGCCACCCCAACCAAACTCCCCACCTGACAATGTCTTCCACATGGATCAACCCGCCGAAACATGCCCTTAAGGCTAAAAACAGGGGTAGTGCCCCATCTCTGCCCCACGAAATAAGTAAAATAATGTTAAAAGTATTGGTATTTCACTTGCGCCGAAAATGGCTCCCACTTATTCTACACCTCTCAAGTCATTTCACAAAGTCGAACTAGAGTCAATCTCAACAGGGTCTTCTTTCCCCACTGATTTTGCCAAGCCCGTTCCCTTAGTTGTGGTTTCACTAGATAGTAGATAGGGAGAGTGGGAATATCATTAATCCATTCATGCGTGTCACTAATTAGATGACGAGGTATTTCACTACCTCAAGAGAGTCATAGTTACTCCCGCCGTTTGCCGGCGCTTGGTTGAATTTCTTCACTTTAACATTCAGAGAACTAGGCAGAAATAACATTGCTTCAGCATCCACAGGGACCATTGCAATGCTTTATTTTAATTAAACAGTCAAATTCCCCTTGTCCATACCAATTCTGAGTCGACTGTTTGACACCTAGGTAAAAGCTCTCGCCAGGGGCAATTCTACACCTGTAGCTCGATCGGCACCACGACTGCCTGCCGTTGCCACCAGAGCAGCTCGGGTAGATTGCCGAAAACCCACGAGTTGAGGGTGTAGACCCCTAGGCCCAACCTTTAGAGCCAATCCTTTTCCCGAAGTTACAAACCCGTTTTGCCGACTTCCCTTACCTACATTGTTCTATTAACTAGAGGTTGTTCACCTTGGAGACGTAATGTAGTTATGAGTACAACCAGGCATGTAGGGTACTTGGTCCTCCAGATTTTCAAGGGTAGCCAAGAGTGCACCGAACATCGCAAGATGTGTTGTGCTCTTCCAGCTGCTGGACCCTATCTCTGGGTGCACTCTTCCCAGGGCCCCTGACGACATCTCTGGATTTCCTAATGTTGTCGTCTGCTACCATGTTCCAGTTCTAGAATATTAACCTGATTCCCTTTTGATGCTTGTGTAGATTGCACCCTTGATAAAAGGCTTCCCCATCTCTTAGTATCAACTAACCCATGTCCAAGGGCTATTCACATGGAACCTTTCCCCACTTCAGTCTTCGAAGTTCTCATTTGAATATTTGCTACTACCACCAAGATCTTCTCCGGGGCTAATCCACCCAAGCTCACGCCTAAGGTTTCTCAAAGAACCCCACATCCTACTACTCATCAAAGCCAAGAAATTTCTCTGATGGCCGAGTATAGATTGCGCGCTTTAGCGCCATCCATTTTCGGGGCTAGTTGATTCGGCAGGTGAGTTGTTACACACTCCTTAGAGGATTTCGACTTCCATGACCACCATCCTGTTGTCTTAATCAACCAACACCCTTTATGGGATCTAGGTTAGTGTGCAACTCAGCACCGTAACTCGACTTTTGGATCATCCTGCATCACCAGTCATTCTTACCAAAAATGGTCCACTTGGATCTCTCAATTCCACAGCGTGGCTCAATGGAGCAGCTGCACCTTCTTACCTATTTAAAGTTTGAGAATATATCAAGGGTGTTATGCCCCCGATGCATCTAATCATTTTCTTTACCTGCTAAAACTCATGTGTGAGCTCTAGCTACCCTAAGGGAAACTTTAGAGAAAACTAGCTACTAGATGGTTCGATTAGTCTTTTGCCCCAATACCCAAGTCAGACGAATGATTTCCACATTAGTATCGCTACGAGCCTCCACCAGAATTTCCTCTAGCTTCACCCTACTCAGGCATAGTTCACCATATTTCGGGTCCCAACAGATGTGCTCGCACTCGAACCCTTCGCATAAGCTCAATGTCGGTCAACGATGCACCCCCCTGGAGAGGGGATCTCTCTCATCAACTTCCTTATGCCTCACAGGTTTTCAAACCCACCGACTCACACACATGTTAGACTCCTTGGTCCCTGTTTCAAGATGGGTCGAATGGAAAGCCCGCCAACCAACACCACGAGTGAGCAGGTGCACATGGCCTGCCACAAGGGTGCATGCTTCATTCCTCGACCACCATAATTGCAAAATGGCAGGCAGTAATCCACTCAAGCTTGTGACAATGTAGCAGCCCGTGTTGGTATGCACCTGAAGTTGAGCAGCAAACCATCTTGAGCCGTTCCACATCCGACCAAGACACATCGACAGGCTCCATCTGCTTCCCTCCTGGCAATTTCAAGCACTCTTTAACTCTCTTTTCAAAGTCCTTTTCATCTTTCCCTCGTGATACTTGTTTGATATTGGTCTCTCACTCGTATTTAGCCTTGGACATAATTTACCACCCAATTAGGGCTACATTCGCAAACAACCTAACTCGCCGACAACGCCTCGTGATGTGACAGGGTCCTAGCCTGACAGGGCTGTCACCCTCTCAGGCACCCCCTTCCAAGGGACTTGACCCAGGTCTGCTGCTGAGGACGCTTCTATAGACTACAATTTAGGTGGCACAACTACCCTATTTTCATGTTGGGATTTTCCCGGTTCGCTTGCCGCTTCTAGGGGAATCCTTGTAAGTTTCTTTTCCTCCACTTAATTATATGCTTAAACTCAGCGGGTGTCCTCGCCTGATTTAAGGTCACAAATTTGGAGCTAAATCCGCCCTACCCAATAGGAGGAAAAGAGAGAGAAAAGCAATTTTGAGTGATTCCACATAAAGCCCGCATCAGCTAACACCGACTACCCAACCGAGGGGACAAGATTACCACTCGCCGACGCACACCACGAAACATCGCTTGAGGTATTTCAGCCAACTGCACCACATTGGTCATGGACGACTAGCTCTGTTGCTACCTAACATATTGTGGGGAGTGCGTTTGAATGGGATGCGACCCCCAAACAGACATGCCCTCGACCGAGGCCTTGGGTGCAAATTGTGTTAGAAAACTTGATGATTCATGAGATTCTACAATTCACACTGTATCACATTTCACTACATTCTTCATCATAACAAGAGTGTAGATATCCATTGCTGAGAGTCGTTTCCATGTATTACCAAAAAATCCACCACAACACTGAATAGGGGCACCCCCCACAACAAATGTAAGGCTAAGTGCCAAAAGGAGGAAAGGAAGAAAAACACATGAAAGAAAGAGAAACAAAGGTTTCTACCCCCCTCACAAAATGAGGCTCAAACATAGAACAATCTCCCCGAGCCCCACACCCTCGCAAAAAGGGGGGAAATGCATGGAACAACAATTGAGAAGGACTAGGGCGACCATCCCAGGAGCTCACACTCTTTTTAATCTGTCCCAAACATCAGTCCACAACAATTCCCCCTTTTCTCCGTAAAGCTAGGGACCGAGAGGAAGAAGGGAATAAAACAAGGTGAAATAAATAGAGGTCAAACTTGGCTACCGGCTCACAAGGGGAGGCTCGAAAAAAGAACAAGCCTCCCAAGCCCTATGCCTTCGCAAAAACGGGTGAATTGAAGGGTACAACGATTAAGAAGGACTAGGGTGGCCACCCCGAGAGCTCACACTACATTTCGTCCTTCCCGAACACCAATCCACAATAATCCCACCTTTTCTCCATAAAGCTAGGGGCCAGAAGGAAGAAGGGAATAAAAAAACATGAAATAAAGGGATATCAACTGTGGCTATCAGCTCATAAGGGGAGGCTTCAAATAGAGAACAAGCTTCTCCAGCCCCATTCCTTGGCAAAAGGGGGGAACTGTAGGGGACAATGATCGAGAAGGACTAAGGTGGCCACCTTGTGAGCTCACACTGTGCTTCGTCCTTCCTGAACACCAATCCACAACAATCCCACATTTTCTCTGTAAAGCTAGGGGCCAAAAGGAAGAAGAGAAGAAAACAACATGAAAGAAAGATAGATATCAAACGTGTCTATTGGCTCACAAGGGGAGGCTCAAATAGAGAACAAGCTTCCCCAACCCCATACCTTTGCAAAAAGGTGGGAACTACAAGGGATGACGACTGAGAAGTACTAGGGTGGCCACCCCCGGAACTCACACTGCTTTTCGTCCTTCCTAAACACCATGTTAGAAAATTATATATTACGGAGCAATGGAACACATAAAATATTGCAGAAATATAAACACAGAAAACGCACAAAACCAGAGAGACACAGATATACATGGTTCACCCAGTTTGGGCTACGTCCACCTCGAACAGCCAGTCCTTCCTTTCTATTATCCAGCAAAATGAAGAGACACAACCTACAGAAAATCCGCTGTAATATCCTTTGTTTTCTCTCACAGTCTCACCTCTCTGTTTCTCTCTCACACAGAATACACATCTATCACAGCCTCAAATACAATGCCCTCATACAAAGAGAGGGGGGTTTCCTTCTAGGGAAAAAAACCCTAAACTAAACATAAGTTCTACCGTCAGATCATCCGCCTAATGAACGGCCCAGATTGACTAGAAATTACTATACTTTTACAAGGCAATTTTACAGCTGTTTTTAGCTTCGGGGGCGCTGCCCCCGAAACCCCCCGCCAGGGGGGGCTCCCAAAGGTCGCAGCCGCCCCCCCCTGGACCCCCCTGCAGCGAATTTTACGGGCGGCGTTGCCGCCCCCATTTTGAACTGGGGTCCAATGTGGCGGTACTTTTGAATATAGAAGATAATCGGGCTCCACACCCAACACACCAATCCACAAAAATCCCACATTTTCTCCATAAAGCTATGGGCCAAAAGCAAGAAGGGAAGAAAAAAACATGAAAGAAAGAGATATCAAACATGGCTACTGGCTCACAAGCAGAGGCTGAAATAGAGAACAAGCTTCCCAAACCCCGTGCACTCGCAAAAAGGGGGGAACTGTAGGGGACACGATTGAGAAGGACTAGGGTGGACACCTCGGGAACTTGAACTGCTTTTTTTCCTTCCTAAACACCAATCCACAACAATCCCACCTCTTCTCCATAAAGCTAGGTGAAAAAGGAAGAAGGGAATAAAACAACAAAAAAGAAACAAAGATCCTAAGAAAAGAGAGAAGCTCAATAGCATGCCGAGTAGATGTTCTCTAACCAAAAATAAATCAAACAAGGAACCCAATCAAAAATCATCCCACCTCTTCACACCCTCCCACATACATTACGTCACAACACCCTTTATAGATTACAACATAACAAAAAACAATAAAACAACCAAGCAAATAAATCACAACCTAAACTTGACCACTAGAAAAGACAAGGGCCGCGATGAGACCAGTGTCTGGAGCACATTACTGAGAGGTAAACAACCCCTCAATCAGGCACAAGACTTGAAATGATAAATAGACTACTAATAACAAACCCACCCCACTATTGCACCCCTCTGTGTACAAAACACCCAGCAAACTTTCCAGCGAAGTCAACGGTGGTCAAGAATCAAACTCCAAAGAGGAGTTGTCACAAGTCGACACTCAATGCTAGAGAAAGCAATGGGCCACAAATACATTAATGGTGCAGGGCCACTAAATATAGGGATGTCTGCAAAGTGCACACCACAAATAAAAGAAATGACCAAGTCCCACGAAAAACCCACAATCCAAAGGGAAGAACAAAGACACAACCCGCTACTTCTTTTTTCCTTAGAAGGGGAGTGGCTCACGAGAGGATGAGGAATTCCCTCGATGGCAAAGGCACAAGGGAAGATTGCACCATCATGCCCATTGGTGGGGAAAATTGCAATCTCCATGGAGCTTAGACTGAGGGAGGGGTTTTTCATTACCTGGACACCCAACGGTTCCACGAGGGAATATTGAGGAATGGTAGGGAGGACTAGGGTGGCAAGCCCAATGGGTTGAACTACTCTTCATATATCCCATACTAACCCCACCAAAACAATTTCCCCTCATGGAAGGTTTGAGAAACCACTCCCTCGACCCAACAACCAACAAAAAATCTCACCCAAGAAACACATCAACCACTGCCGCCTTTTCGAGAGAACCAACTATGGAAGCTCACACCCTTGGCCCATACCTTCCAACAAACAAAAGACCAAGCATTGCTGCTACGAATGAGTCTAAATTTATCCATTGTATTTCTAAAGCACCTCAACTACAACAACCATGTCAAGCCGAATAGATCTTCGAAAGGGCTCCCATGAAACAAGCTTCCGAACCCCCTACAGAAACACATTGGGAGAAAGAAAAACAAAGGATGGGTGGAACAAGCACACGCATGGCTTGCAAGCACACACACGAAAAAATAAGTGTTACCTCAAGACAAGAAACCAACAATGTTCTCACAAAACACCAAACCCACTCCCCTAGAGACACACCACACAGTCCCACATTGCAATCGAAACCCAACCAACCTGAACCAAAAAAGAAAACCCCTGCTATCAATGATCCTACCGCAGGTTCACCTACAGTAACCTTGCTACAACTTCTCCTTCCTATAAATGATAAGGTTCAATGAACTTCTCATGACATTAACGGCGGCAAACCACCATCGTCGACGCAATTCGAACACTTCACCAGATCATTCAATCAGTAGGAGCGATGGGCAGTGTGTACAAAGGGCAGGGACATAGTAAACACGAGTTGATGACATGTTCTTACTAGGAATTCCTTGTTGAAGACCAATAATTGCAATGGTCTATCCCCATCACGATGCAATTTGATAAGATTTCCCGATCCTCTTGAACTAGGAAGAAAAACGCGTTGGTTGCATTAGTGTAGCATGCATGTGACCTAGAACATCTAAGGGAATCACAGACCTGTTATTGCCTCAAACTTCCATGGCCTAAACGACCATAGTCCATCTAAGAAGCTGGTCGCGAAGTGGAACCTCCACATAACTAGTTATCATGCTGAGGTCTCGTTCATTATTAGAATTAACCAGACAAATCGCTCCACCAACTAAGAACAACCATGCACCACCACCCATAGAATCAAGAAAGAGCTCTCAATTTGTCAATCCTTACTATGTCTAGACCTAGTAAGTTTACCCATGTTGAGTCAAATTAAGTCGCAGGATCCACTCTTGGTGGTGCCCTTCCATCAATTCCTTTAAGTTTCAGCCTTGCAACCATACTCCCCCCGAAACCCAAACATTTTTATTTCTGAGAAGGTGCTATTGGAGTCCTTAGAGCAACATCCACCAATCCCTAGTCGGCATCATTTACAGTTGATACTACGATGGTATTTGATCATCTTCGAGACCCCAAATTTCATTCTTGATTAATTAAAACATCCTTGGAAAATTCTTTCATAGTCGTTCGTCTTTCATAAATGCAAGAATTTCACCTCTGACAATGAAATACGAATGCCCCTGACAATCGCTATTAATAATTACTCTGGTCTCGAAGGCCAACACAAGAAGACCAAACTCCTATCATGTTATTCCATGCTAATGTATTTAGAGCATAATATTTCTTTGAGAACTCTAATTTTCTCAAAGTAACATCACTGGAGCTGCAACCGAGCCAATTAAGGCTAGGAGCATGCCGCCTACAAAAGGGATGGAAGGGCAGGTGCACATCGAGTAAGCGAACCAAACTTTACGACCCAAGATCCAACTACGATCTTTTTAACTGCAACAACTTAAATATAAACTATTGGAGCTAGAATTACCGTGGTTGTTGGCACTAGACTTTCCCTCCAATGGATCCTTGTTAAGGGATTTAGATTGTAGTCATTCCAATTACCGGACTCGATGAGCCCAGTATTGTTATTTATTTTCACTACCTCCCCATGTCAGGATTGGGTAATTTGTGCACCTGCTGCCTTCCTTGGATGTGGTAGCCATTTCTCAAGCTCCCTCTCCGAAATCAAACCCTAATTATCCATCACCCGTCACCACCATGGTAGGCATCTATCCTACCATTGAAAGTTGATAGGGTAGAAATTTGAATGAAGCATCGGACACACAAGGGTTGTGCGATTCGTCAAGTTATCATGATTCACTAGAAAAGTGGACAAGCCCGTGCCAGCCTTTTATCTAAAAAATGCATCCCTTCCAAAGATTCAGGACTTGGTGCATGTATTAGCTCTAGAATTACTATGGTCATCTGAGTAGTATGGTACCATCAAAAAAACTATAAATGATTTAATGAGCCATCCATAGTTTCACAGTATGAATTAGTCCATACTTAGACATGTATGGCTTAATCTTTGAGACAAGCATATGACTACTAGCATGATCAACCAGGTAGCACCCTCCCATTTCAAAGGGAATTCTAGGTGCTCTCTTATCAAGAGCCAACCTAAACACCCATCAAGTTAAAGAGATATCAAAATATCATGTAAAACTTTTATGCCTTGCACCTCTTGCATCGCAAGAAGGAAGCACATGCAACATGCCAAGGACATGGCAAACAAATGGATAGACCTGCCAAGCCACAATGCACCAAGGAAAACCCAGAGTTTGTAACCATGCCTCAACCAACAAGGAGGTGAGTGATCACTCACCCACTCCCTTAGAAATGCCTCCAAAAGCCTCCACACCCAGAATGAGGCCACCTAGGATTCCACCTGGACAGCAACAACGCTGGACCTCAAACTCCCAATCGCTTGCGGCAGCCTCGATGCAAAGGAAATAAATGGAGAATGACCAACCACGCAACCTCTATATTATAAATGAGTCCTAACCCATCCCCGCCCCATACCGAGGCCACCTAGGAATCCACCCGAATAATAGCAACGATGGACCTCAATCTCCTGATTGCCTGCGGAAGCCTCGATGCGAAGGAAAAGGAAGTAAATAAAAAGAGGACGATCGACCGCAAATCCTATCATAGAGAGGCCATACAAACCTCCCCGCCCCGCACCAATGCCACCTAGGAGTCCACCTGGATATCAGCAACAGTGGAACTCGATCGGATGATCACCTATGGTACCCTCGACACAAAGGCAAGGGAAGGAAACAATACAAGACAAACTGAGCCCGGAACCTCCCCTAGAAATGCCCCCCAACCTTCCCCTCCCCACATAAAGGCCACCCAGACAGCAGAAACGATGGACCTCGATCGTATTATTGCCTGCGGCAGCCTCAATGCAAAGGAAACTAAAGGAAATAAAACAAGACCAACCGAGCCCACAACCTCTCTTAGAAATGCCCTCCAACCCTCCTCGCCTTGCACCGAGGCCACCTATGAGTCCACTCGGATAGCAGCAACGGTGGAACTCGATCAATTGACCACCTACAGAAACCATGATGTGAAGGAAAAGGAAGGAATTACATGCAAATCAAGAGGCTTGCTACACAATACAAGAACATATCCAAACAGGAGGATGGATCAGGTAGATTCACACCCCACGCACCCTACGTACAGGCAACCTAGGCAATTTCCCACGGCTTTACCAAGTGGAAAATGAATAATTTCCACCTACGACTACCTCCACGTAGAGGAGAGAGGCCGAAGCATTCAACCTTGAAATCATTCTTCCAGATAGTCCCCACCATCGACGTAGCAAGCCTCCTCCCCATTAGACGACAAGCACATACATAATTGAAACAACAAATGCCCATAAACATTGTGACTTAACATTTCCAACCACAAAAGCCTACCACACATGCAATATGCAAGGAATAATCCAACCACTCGATCAAACATATGGGCCAAAACATCTATCAAAACTTCAAAGCCAATGCAACCATGGACGATGTGCACTTTGAAAGGAATGCCAACCCTTAACTTTACAATAAGGAGAAAAACGCCTCACATCGCCCGACGGAAAAAGAAAGCAAGAGGGAGGGTAGGTGGTTTACTACCAAAACCCTTCCATGTTCCTCTTAAATGTATGCATCTCAATCGACAATGCCAACACAGAAAAAGTAAAAGCACAAGAAACCGACACCAAAAACAGTCGAAAAATGAAGAGGCTAACCGTCAAAGGGAGCCACACCACAACAACCCATACATCTCCGAGAAATTAGAGCAGAAGGGGAATTGTTCACATATGCCTCCCAAGACAAGCATGGAAAACATTACCGCTCATTTGCTACCAAGTGGGTATGGAGAGAAGATTAAAATCGGCCACCTTACAAATGACCCAAGGCCATTCCTGAGGCAAACCCAAAAAACCAACTCAATTACCAACCCACCTTTCACACGAAAAGCAAAACCCTACCCACCAAATAAGGAGGAGGTGAACAATATAATGAGGAGCCAATTTCAATGGAGCCACACATGGCTACCCAACCCAATCAAAATTTTCTATTCGTAAAAACTACAGGGCACGATAGCAACATATGCACGACAAAGTTTTTGGGTTTCCATTTGGGACTACAACAATGAAGGCTCAAAGGAGTGCTAAGAAAACTTTAACATTTTTATCGTTTGGATGGGCAAGAGGGACAATGATGAGCATGATCAACATCACTTCTCATGTGCTATCGAGTGGGGATGGAGAGAAGATTAAAATAGACCACCCTACAAATGACCTAAGGCCATCGTTCAGGCAAACCAGACAAAACAACTCAATTACCAACCCACCTTTCACACAGAAAGAAAACCTATCACTTGTATCATTTGGATGGGTGTAAGGGACCAGGACGAGCTAGGTAGCCACACCATAACAACCCATACAACTCCAAGAACTTAGAGAGAAGAAGGGGAATTGTTCACATATGCCTCCTGGGATGAGCATGGCCAACATACCGCTCATGTTCTGCCGAGTGAGGATGGAGAGAAGATGAAAATCAGCCACCCTATAAATGACCCAAGGCCATCATTCAGGTAAACCCAAAAAACAACTCAATTACCAACCCACCTTTCACATGAAAAGAAAACCTGTCACTTGTATCATTTAGATGGGCACGAAGGGACCAGGACGAGCTAGGGAGCCACACCACAACAACTCATACAATTCGAAGAACTTAGAGAGCAAAAGGGGAATTGTTCACATATGCCTCCTGGGACGAGCATGGCCAACATTACCACTCATGTGCTACCAAGTGGGGATGGAGAGAAGATGAAAATCGACCACTCTACAAACAACTGAAGGCCATCGTTAAGGGAAACCCAAAAAAATAGCACAATTACCTACCCACCTTTCACACGAAAATAAAACTTGTCACTTGTATCATTTGGGTGGGCACGAGGGGACCAGGACAAGACAGCGAGCCCCACCACAAAAACCCATACAAATCTAAGAACTTAGAGAGCAGAAGGGCAATTGTTCACATATGCCTCCCGGGATGAGCATGGATAACATTACCGCTCATGTGCTACCGAGTGGGGATGGAGAGAAGATGAAAATTGGCCACCCTACAAATGACCCAAGGCCATCGTTCAGGCAAGCCCAAAACAACAACTCAGTTACCAACCCACCCTTCACAGGGAAAGCAAACTTGTCACTTATATCATTTGGATGGGCACGAGGGAACAAGATGAGCCCGGGAGCCACACCACAACATCCCATACAACTACAAGAACTTGGAGAGCAGAAGGGGAATTGTTCACATATGCCTCCCAGGATGAGCATGGAAAACCTTATCGCTCATGTGCTACCGAGTGGGGATGGAGAGAAGATAAAAATTGGCCACCCTACAAATGACCCAAGGCCATTCTTCAGGAAAACTCGAAAAGACAACTCAATTACTAACCTTCCTCTCACACGAAAATAAAACCTATCACTTGTATCATTTGGATGAGCATTAGGGACTAGGATGAGACCGGGAGCCACACCAAAATAGCCCATACAACTCTAAGAACATGAAGAGAAAAAGGGGAATTGTTCACATATGCCTCCCGGGACGAGCATGGCCAACATTACCGCTCATGTGCTACCGAGTGGGGATGGGGAGAAGATGAAAATCGGCAACCCTACAAATGACCCAAGGCCATTCATCAGGAAAACCAAGAAAAAACAACTCAATTACCAACCCACCTTTCACATGAAAAGAAAACCTACCACTTGTATCATTTGGATGAGAACGAGGGAATAGGACGAGCCCGAGAGCCACACCACAATAGCCCATACAATTCCAAGAACTTCGAGAGCAGAAGGGGAATTGTTCACATATGCCTCCCAGGACGAGCATGACCAACATTACCACTCATGTGCTACCAAGTGGGGATGGAGAGAAGATGAAAATCGCCACCCTACAAATGACCCAAGGCCATTCTTCAGGAAAACCCGAAAAAAGAACTCAATTACCAACCCACCTTTCACATGAAAAGCCAACCGAAGGACCAAGATGAGCATGGAAAACATTACTGCTCATGTGCTACCGAGTGGGGATGGAGAGTAGATGAGAATCAACCACCCTACAAATGACCCAAGTCCACCCTCAGGAAAAACCGAACAAACATCTCAATTACTAGCCCAATTTTCACACAAAAAGCAAGACCGCACCCGAACAAGTTTACATAGGCGCCCTCACATGACCCGACGAGACTAACCTGAAAGAGTTTTCATGGGTGCCCTCATATGACACGACACGACCTGAACTGACCCGATCCAACCAAGTTTACATGGGCACCCACACACGACCAAAACGAAGGCACAAGGGAGAGCTGGGCAAACGAGCTACATGAACGTGCATAAAGCCCACCTCAGGTCACAACTTAGCAATTTTGATATGGGCTCGTGTGCCCGAGCGTGCCGTCACACTAAATGACCTGACCTAATGAATTTACAAAGGGTCCCTCAAATGACCTTCCCGAACAAGTTTACATTAACGCCCTCAAACGACTCACCCGAATGAGTTTACAAGGGCACCCTCAAATGACCCACTCGAACGAGTTAACACGGGCACCCTCAAATGACCTACCCAAACGAGTTTACATGGCCGCCTACAAATTACCCACATGAATGAGTTTACATGAACACCCTCAAACAAAATGCTCGAACGAGTTTACACGGGCACCCTCAAATGACCGGCCCGAATGAGTTTACATGGATGCCCACACACGACCGAAATGAAGGCACAAGGTAGAATCAGGCAAACGAGCTGCACGAACATGCACAAAGCCCACCCTGGGTCACAACTTACCCTTTTTGATACGAGCTTGTGTGCCCGGGTGTGACCTCACACTAAACGACCTAACCGAACAAATTGACACGGATGCCCTCGCACGACCCGCCCGACCCGCTCGAGCAAGTTTACATGGATGCCCTCACCTCACCTACCTGAACAAATTTACACAGATGCCCTCGCCCATCCCACCCGAATGAGTTTACACGAACGCCCTCAAATGAACCACCCATACAAGTTTACATGGACGACCTCAAATGACCCGCCCGAACGAGTTAACACGGACGCCCTCAAATGACCCCCCTGAACGAGTTTACATGGGCTTCCACACGACCAAAACAAAGGCACAAGAGAGAGCTAGGAAAATGAGTTTCACGAGCGTGCACAAAGGCCACCCCATTTCACAACTTAGTATTTTTGATATGGGCTCATGTGCCAGGGCATGCCCTCACACTGAACAACTCGACTGAACAAGTTTACATGGACACCATCGCCTGACCCACCCAAATGAGTTTACACAGACACCCTCACCCGACCCGCCCAAACAACTCGCCGAATGCATTGACACGGACGCCCTCAAACGACCCGCCCGAATGAGTTTACATGGACACCCACACGACTGAAACGAAGGGACAAGGGAGAGCCAGGCAAACGAGCTACACAAACGTGCACAAAGCCCACCTTGGGTCACAACTTAGAATTTTTGATATGCACTCATGTGTCTGGGTGTGCCCTCACACTAAACTACCCGGCCGAACGAGTTTACACAAACACCCTCACCCGACCCACCCGAATGCATTTACATGGGCGCCCTCGCCGAACCCACCCAAATGAGTTTAAACAAATGCCCTCAAACAAACTGCTCGAATGAGTTTACAAGGATGCCCTCAAATGACCCGCCAAAACAATTTGACACAAATGCCCTCACAACTTAAGATTTCTGATACGAGCTTGTGTGCCCGGGCGCGCCCTCACATTGAATGACCTGACCGAATGAGTTTACATGGACACCCTCCCTTGACCCGCCCGAACGAGTTTACACGGAAGGCCTCAAATGACCCGCCTGAACGACCCACCCAAACGAGTTGAGACAGATTCCCTCAAATGACCTGCCCGAATGAGTTTACATGGGCACCCACACGACTAAAACGAAGGCACAAGGGAGAGCCAAGAAAACAAGCTGCACGAACGTGTACAAAGCCCACCTTGGGTCACAACTTAGCATTTTTGATACGGGCTCATGTGCCTAGACATGCCCTCACAATGAACAACCCGACCAAACGAGCTTACATGGACACCCTTGCCTGACCTGCCTGAATGCGTTTACATGGATGCCCTTGCCCAACCCGCTCGAACAAGTTTACATAGACACCCTCGCCTGAATGACCTGCTTGAATGAGTTTACATAGATGCCCTCACCCAATCCACCCAAATGAGTTTACACAGACACCCTCAAACAACCCAGGTGAACAAGTTGACACAGACACCCTCAAATGACCTGCCTGAACGAGTTTACATGGGTGCCCACACGACCAAAACAAAGAGACAAGGGAGAGTCGGGCAAACGAGTTGCACAAACATGCACAAAGCCCACCCCGGGTCACAACTTAGCATTTTTTATACGGCCTTGTGTGCCTGGTCGCGCCCTCACACTGAATGACCCGACCAAATGAGTTTACATGAATTCCCTCGCCTGACCCACTTGAATGAGTTTACATGGACGACCTCGCCCATCCTGCCCAAACGCATTTACACAAATGCCCTCGCCCGACCCACCCGAATGAGTTTACACGGACACCCTCAAACGACCTGCCTGAATGACCTACACGAATGAGTTGACATGGATGTCATCTAACGACCTGCCTGAATGAGTTTACATGGGCACCCACATGACCAAAACGAAGGGGCAAGGGAGAGCCAGGAAAACGAGTTGCACGAACATGCACAAAGCCCACCCTGGATCACAACTTAGCATTTTTTATATGGGCTCATGTGCCCTGATGCACTCTCACACTGAATGACATGACTGAATGAGTTTACATGGACACCCTCGCCCGACCCACCGAAACGAGTTTACACAGACGTCCTTGCCCAACCTGCCTGAATTAGTTGACATGGACTTCCTCAAACGACCTGCCTGAATGAGTTTACATGGGTGCCCACATGAATAAAATGAAGGGATAAGGGAGATCTAGGCAAATGAGCTGCACGAACGTGCACAAAGCCCACCCCGAGTTACAACTTAGCATTTTTTATACGAGTTCGTGTGCCTGAGTGAGCCCTCACCCTGAACGACCCAACTAAACGAGTTTACATAGACACCATCACCCAACCTGCCCTAACGAGTTTACATGGATGCCCTCGCCTGACCCACCTGAACGAGTTTACATGAATTCCCTCACTCAACTTGATAGACCTACCCTAACGAGTTTACACGGATGCCATCAAATGACCCGCCCGAATGAGTTTACATGGACGCACTGCCCGCCCCCGCCCCCCTGAACGAGTTTACACAGACATCCTCAAAAGACCCACCCGAATGAGTTTACATGGACGCCATCGAATGAACCACCTGAAAAAGTTGACATGGACGCCTTCAAACAACCCGCTTGAATGAGTTTACATGGGTGCCCACACAACTGAAATGAAGGGACAAGGGAGAGTTGCGCAAACGAGCTACACGAACATGTAAAAAGCCCACCCTGGGTGACAACTTAGCATTTTTGATACGGGCTCATGTGCCCGGGCACACCCTCACAATTAATGACCCAATCGAACGAGTTTACACGAACACCCTTGCCCGACCCGCTCGAACTAGTTTACACGGACACCCTTGCCCGAACCACCCGAACGAGTTTACATGGACGCCCTCAAACAACCTTCCCAAACGACATGCTCAAACAAGTTTACATGAACGCCCTCAAATGACCCACTTGAACGAGTTGACACAGACACCCTAAAACGACCTGCCCAAATGAGTTTACATGGGTGCCCACTTGACCGAAATGAAGGAACAAGGGAGAGCTGGGAAAATGAGCTGCACGAACGTGCAAAAAGGACACCTCGGGTCACAACTTAGCATTTTTGATATAGGCTCATGTGCTTGGGCATGCCCTCACACGAACGCCCTCGCCTGACTCACCTGACCCACCCAAACAAGTTACCATGGGCACCCACACGACCAAAATTGCCATGCCCCTACACTGGCGGTAATCTTCCAACTACACTATAGCGATGCGTGACACCACCGACCACTCTCTTTGCACCAATAATTATGACCGTGGACTACGCCTAACATATAATATATATATATATATATTGATTCGAGGAAACTCACATTAGGAGTTTCCCTCCCTTTATACCTGTTGTGAAATTCTTCATATCTATATATATATATATATTAATCTTCAATTTTCACAACATAAGCTAAATCTTGGAGGAAACTACAAATTTACACTTAGCCAAATTTTCACAATTCAGCAAACTCGGTTGCCCAACTCATTGGCACCTTCGAATGGTTGCAGCATGACTCGCCCAACTCTTTGTTCACCCGTCACACATCTCATGTTCTTTTCCCAACTCAGGCGTGGTCGTTGTGCCCATGTCACCCAATTTGGGCGCCCTACACATGTCCTTGTTGCATCTCCGTTTACCAACCAACACCCCACACTTCATTTCCCCTAGCGCCCATCACACCCAACCGCAGGTTGCTCTCACCCGGTTCACCAACATTCACACCATGCATGGTGCACCCAATCTTGGGTCGCCCGTCGCACCTTCGTGTCAACTGCACACAACCGTCCACCAGAACAAGAAGTGCCCAACTAGAGGTCAACCGTTCACCCGGTCATTCCTCCATTTAGCGCTACCACCCACAGTTCACCTGAGTCTTCGTTTGGTTTGTCCAGTAGTCTATTGACGCCAACCTACGTTCGACCACAACACACCAACCAAGTCACCGTACTATCCGGCCATTCAGCCTGGGCTCATTTGTCCGATTCTATGCCTAGCCGCAATCCTACGCACTTAGCTCATACTTCGGTTGATCTGTGTTATGAGATGATCGAATGATGTTCTTCCACTCCAACTTTTCCTTCTATTAATATGCTCACCCGTCCATGCATTCAAACACCCAGCTGACTTGCCATTTCACCATAACCATCGGCCTCTCCATATGTTTACACCATCGGCCCACCCATTCCACTGTTCGGTTGCCCCATCGTATGTTGACTCACTCGAGACCGCCCACACGATATAACCAAGTCTTCACCAAGACTTCATCGTATTTTCTCCTCTTTACTTCGCGCGCCTCTGCGTTTGTCTCGTCTACCGCAGCTCATCCACTCGTTCGATGAGTCGCCCATCTGTCGCATGGATCTCAAGGCATTACATCCTCCTCCACCTAAAATCATTGTCATCCTCGACAATATCCCATGTCAGTAACCATCCGTCACCAAGATAACAGCCATATCATTGATCCATGATATCAATTAGTCCATACATTGCAACATCCCTGCAACATATGAAAAACGACCGCCTCCACCATGTTTCGTTCCATCCTAGGAACTATCGTCATGATACTCCAACATAATGCCAACACATCTCTGCACACTGCACAAGCCCCATAATCTAAGCTAGTTGGGTATCTAATCAAACTATCACATTCAAACCATAAGAATGCACATCCTCATGCCACCATCAGTCTTTTCTCAGACTCTGCCACAATCTGAACTCATCAAGAATCTGCTCCAAACCCATGCTCAAGTCCATGGAGACTCCATCCCATCTGCAACATGTCATGATCCTAATGCCAAACCATTCCTGCATCATTTTTCTATCATACCTACTTAGCCTGTTTAAAGGACTCACTTCCATGAGTAGCTAACAATGAGCCCCATCTTCTAGGTCATCTAAGAAGATGTGGAGGGATAAGAGACTAAAGGCTCTCTGTCACTGGTTAGCTCAATCCACCTGTCTGGATCTTCTATCTCTATCCTCTGTAGATATGCAACCCAATCCTCCTCCTGGACATTTGGTCTCACATAAACCTCATCATCTTCATTGTCATCCTCAACTTCTTCTAGCCTCCTAGACAAATCCAAGATGTTATCGGACAATGTCTTGATAACCTGTGACTATTTCACAAGCTTTGCCTCAGCAGTAGACAACTGCTTACACACCTCATCCATACATTTCTCATCCTCCATGTGCATCACTGCTAGTTTACACTTATGTCTTGTCACATCAATGGTTGGAACACCAATGGGTACATCTTGCCTTCCATCGTAAATGTACAACTTCTTCAAATGTGGAACAATCATAGCCTCATAGTGTTTCAAAAACTCCATTCCTAGCACAAATTCATAGTCATCTATCTGCACTATAGTGAAGTTGACTTTCCCGGTCCACTCACCTAGTGTTTTGTCCACCTTTTCAGCCACACCAATCACAGAATTAGGAGGAGAATTCACTATCTTAATCTGTGCCTGCACTAGTACAAATTTCAGCCCAATCCTTCTCGCAACATCTTCACTCATGAAGTTGTGAGTAGCCCCACTATCCACCATAGTGAGTACATCCACACTCCCAACCTTCATCCGAACCTACTCCAAACTGTTCCTTTTCAGATCTCTTCATGAGACCGCTTCCGTAGCAGCTGCAGCTCCAAGAATCTACATCACCCCCACAGAAGTCTCTTCTTTCTTCACATTAGACTGTGCCACTGCAGCCACTTTTAGTCTTGAAGGAAAACTCTTCATCATATGTGGTTCTACAAATATCCAACATTTCAATGGTTTCTTCGTCTTCAACTTGTCATTCAAGTTCGAAGCCTCATATTTCATACTCTTTTCCTTCAACTTATCGAAATTCTTCTTTTTCTCATCAGAAGTTTCATCATAATGCTCCACAAAACGATCCACAACAACAAAAGCCTCCTCAAGTGTCTTAATCTTCTACCTCTTCACTTCATTACATGCCCAAAGTTTCAGCCCTAGAACAAAGTTGAACACCTTCTCCCTCTCCACCATGTCCGGAAGTTTAGAACTGCACTTGCAAACTCTCACTGATATGCTTGCAGACATCCCGTTTGCTTTATGTACTTTATCTTCATCCTTTCTTGCCAAGTTTCATCCTGAGGACTGAAGTGGGTTTGTAAAGCCTTCTTCATGTCATCCAATGAAGTTATGTCATCAGCACCACCATTGGTAATCTGATCCATCCTTCTTTACCACCACATCTTAGCATCCTTCGTCAAGAACTGAGTAGCCACTTTCACCTTAGTCTCCTCATCAAGTAATTCCAAGTGTTCCAAGTATTGCTCCATGTCCCATAGAAAGTTACCAAGAGTCTTCACACTTCTTGTACCATCATAAGATTCCAGTTCCTTGACTTTCACATGAGACACTCCTCCACCTGAGTTACGTATCACGACCTTCTTCAACACCATGATCTCATCCTTCTCTTCGTAAAGAGTTTTTCGCAAGTCCAAGATTTCTGCCAAATCTTGGTCTCTTGCCTTCCCAATCTCCTTGACTTCCTCTTCTAATTGTGTATACTTCCATTTAGTATACTTATATCGGTCTCGGATTTCATCGAATTCCACTATCATCTTCGCATTACCTTCTTGACCTTTAGCGACCCTGTCCATCTTCGAAGTCTAGAAAGAATCCAATTTTTCCATCCTTTCCAATTTCTTGTTTATGAAAAATTCAGTTGCATTGTGGCTAGATTCACTCACCACAGCATGAGGTTCACCTACCATCTTTACCATCAACTTCCTTCTTTGTGATCTAGTATAGACCATCCACCATTCACCTTAATCACCCTTGATACCACCTGTTACTTGCAAAATGTGAAATTCAAGTCCTCGACCTTCATAGAATCAGCTTCTTGATTCAGTTCACCAACTCTGATACCATCATCACGATAATGCAGTGAGATAAGCACTTCATCATCAACATGATTAGCTTCTTGATCATCAGCTCTGATACCACCTATCACAAAGTGACAGTGGGATAATATTTCTTGTGCAAATCCCCTTTGCACTTCACCAGCTCTGATACCACCTGTCATGCCCTACACTGGCAGTAGTCTTCCAACTGCACTATAGCGAGGTGCAGCACCACCAACCACTTTCTTTTCTCCAATACTTATGACCATGGACTACGCCTAACATTCATACTTAGTTTATTTTTCGTTACCAAGTATTATATTTATCCTTTGTATAAGATGAAAACCATAACCATTCATCATAAACAACAATAACATGAACAATTGCACAACAGTATAAAGGGAGGGGCAACTCCTTGATGTGAGTATTCCCGAATCAATATAGTATATATATATATATATATATATATATATATATATATATATAATATATATATATATATATAATCTTGCATTTTCACAACATAAGCTAAATCTTGGAGGAAACCCCAAATTTACACTTCGCTAAACTTTCACAACTTCGGCAAACTCAGTTGCCGAACTCGTCAGCATCTCTGAATGGTTGTTGTACGACTCACCCAACTCTTCGTTCAGCCATCGCATGTCTTGTGTTGTTTTCCCAACTCGGGCACACTTTTCGTGCCCATGTCACCCACCTTGGGCACCCTCCGCACATCCTCATCGTACCTCCATTTACCAATGAACACCCCACACTTTGTTTCTCCCAACATCTGACACGCCCAATTGCGGGTCGCCCTCACTCGGTTCACCAACATTCACACCGTGCGCGGTGAGCCCAACCGCGGGTCGTCCGTCGCACCTTCATGTCAACCACACATAACCGTCCACCCAAACAGGGCACACCCAACCGCGGGTCGCCCATTCACCCGGTCGTTCCTCCGTTTAGCGCTACCACCCACGGTTCACCCAACTCTATGTTCGGTCTACCCTGCAGTCTACCCATGCCAACCTGCATTCACCCACAACTTGCCAAATAAGTCACCGCACCATCTGCCCGTTTAGCCCAAGCTCATGTGTTTGCATTTGCACCTAGCCGCAGTCCTACGCAATTAGCTTACACTTCGGTTGATCTGCATTATGAGATGATCGAATGATGTTCTTCCACTCCAACTTTGTCTTCTATTAATACGCTCACCCGCCCATGCGTTCAAGTGCCTAGCTGACCTGCCGTTTCACCATAACCGATGGCATATCCATATGTCTACACCGTCGGCCCGCACATTCCACTGTTCAAACGCCCCATTGTATGTCGACTCACCCATTGGCTTGCCTAATCCTTGGGTTGCTAGGGACCGTCCACATGATATAACCAAGTCTTCACCAAGACTTCATCGCATTTACTACTCTTTACCTCACATGCCTCTGCGATTACTCAAAATCGCCCATGTGTCTCGTCTACCGCAGCTCGTTCGCTCATTTGGTGAGTCACCTATCCATCGCACGGATCTTAGGGTGTTACAGAAACGAAGGCACAAGGGAGATCGGGGCAAACGAGCTACACGAACATGCACAAAGCCCACCCTAGGTCACAACTTCACTTTTGATATAGGCTCATGTGCCCGGGTGTGCCGTCACAATGAACGACCTAACCGAATGAGTTTAAAGATGCCCTCGCCCGACCCACCTGAACGAGTTTACACAGACACCCTTGCTCGAACGACCTGCCTGAATTAGTTTACATAGATGCCCTCAAACGACCAGCCCAAATGAGTCGCCTGAACGAGTTGACAGAGACACCCTCAAACAACCCGCCCGAACGAGTTTACATGGGTGCCCATAAGACTGAAATGAAGGGACAAGGGAGAGTCGGGCAAACAAGCTACACAAACATGCACAAAGCCCACCCTAGGTCACAACATAGCATTTTTTATACAGGCTCCTGTGCCCGGGTACACCCTCACACTGAATGACCTAATGAAATGAGTTTACACAGATGCCCTCACCCAACCCGCCCGAACGAGTTTACACGGATGCCCTCGCCCAACCTGCCCAAACAAGTTTACACGTATGCCCTCGCCTAACTCGCCCGATCGACCAACCTGAATGAGTTTACACGGACGCCCTCAAACAACCCGCCCGAACAACCACCCGAACGAGTTGACACAGACGCCCTCAAACGAACCACCCAAATGAGTTTACATGGGCACCCACACAAATGAAACGAAGGGACAAGGGTGAGCTTGGCAAACAAGCTGCACGATTGTGCACAAAGCCCACCCCGGGTCACAACTTAGCATTTTTTATATGAGCTCATGTGCTCGGGCGTGCCCTCACAATGAACGACCTGACTGAATGAGTTTACACAGACACCCTCACCCGACCCGTCGAACGAGTTTACACAGACGCCCTCGCCTAACTCGACCAAATGACCCTGCCGAACGAGTTTACATGAACGCCCTCACCTGGGCCAAACGACTCACCCTAATGATTTTACAAGGATGCCCTCAAACGACCTGCCCGAACAAGTTTACAGGGACACCCTCAAACAACCTGCCCGAACTAGTTTACTCAGATGCCCTCAAACGACCCGCCTGAATGACCCACTCGAACGAGTTGACATGGACGCTAGCAAATGACCCACCCGAATGAGTTTACATGGGTTCCCACATAACCAAAACGAAGTGACAAGGGAGAGTCAGGAAAATAAGTTGCACATACATGAACGAAGCCCACCTCGGGTTGCAACTTAGCATTTTTTATATGGGCTCGTGTGCCTGGGTGCACCCTCACACTAAACGACCTGACTGAGTGAGTTTACACAGATGCGCTCGCCCGACGCACCTGAATGAGTTTACGCAGACGCCCTCGCTTGACCCGCCCAAACAAGTTTACATGGACATCCTCAAACAACCCACCAAAACGAGTTTACAGGGACACCCTCAATGACCTTCCTGAATGACCCCCCCAAACGACCCGCCCAAACGCGTTTACATGGATGCCCTCAAATGACCCACTCGCATGACCTGCCTGAACGAGTTGACACGAACGCCCTCAAATGACCTGCCTGAACGAGTTTACATGGGCGCCCAGATGACCAAAATTAAGGAACAAGGGAGAGCCGAGAAAACGAATGTGCACAAAGCCCACCCTGGTTCACAACTTAGCGTTTTTAATACAGGCTCATCTGCCCGGGTGTGCCTTCACACTCAGCGACCTGCCCGAATGAGTTTACATGAATGCCCTCACCAGACCCATCTGAACGCGTTTACATGGACACCCTTGCCTGACCCGCCCAAATGACCTGCCCGAATGAGTTTACATGGACACCCTCAAACGACCCACCCAAATGACCTGCCTGAGCGAGTTAAAACAGACACCCTCAAATGACTAGGCTGAACGAGTTGACACGGACGCCCTCAAACGACCCGCTCGAATGACCCACCTGAACGAGTTCACATAGACGCCCTCAAACAGTTGACCCGAACGAGTTTACATTAGTGCCCTTGAACGACCCACCCGAATGAGTTTACAAGGATGCCCTCAAACAACCCACCCAAACGAGTTTACATGAACGCCCTCAAACAACCCGCCTGAACGAGTTTACATGGGCACCCACACTACCAAAACGAAGGCACAAGGGGGAGCTGGGAAAACGTGTTGCATGAATGTGCACAAAGCCCACCTTGGGTCACAACTTAACAATTTTGATATGAGCTCGTGTGCCTAGGTGTGCCCTCACACTGAACGACATGACTGAATGATTTTACATAGGCACCCTCAAAGGACCCTCCCGAATGATTTTACATGGAAAATGACTCGCTTGAATGAGTTTACATGAAAAACGACTCACTCGAATGAGTTTACATGACTGCCCTCAAATGACCCACTTGAATGAGTTTACACGGTTGCCCTCAAACGGCCCACCCAAACGAGTTTACACGAGCGCCCTTAAACGCCCTGCCCAAACAAGTTTACACGACTGCCCTCAAACGACCCACCCAAACGAGTTTACATGGATGCCCTCAAATGACCCACCTGAATGAGTTTACATGGTCACCCTCACATGACCCACCTGAATGATTTTACATGGCAAACAACCTTCCCGAACGAGTTTACACGGGTGCCCTCAAACGACTGGCCCGAATGAGTTTACACGGCAAACGACCCTCAAACGACTCGCCCAAATGAGTTTACATGGAAAACAACCCTCAAACAACCTACTCGAATGATTTTACATGGAAAATGACCCTCTCGAATGAGTTTACACGAGTGCCCTCAAATGACCTGCTCGAACGATTTTACATGGCAAACAACTCACCTGAACGAGTTTACTCAGGTACCCTCAGACGACCCACCTGAATGAGTTTACATGACAAACGACCCCCCCGAACGAGTTTACATGGGTAGATGACCCACTCGAACTAGTTTACGTAGGCAAAAAACCTACCCGAATGAGTTTACATAGAAAACCACCTGCCCAAACGAGTTTACATGGGCTCCAACACATGACTGAAATGAAGGAACAAGGGAGAGTCGGGCAAACGGGCCACACGAACTTGCACAAAGTCCACCCCAGTCACAACTTAGCATTTTGGATATGGCCACATGTGCCCTAGCGCCCTCAAATGACACGACATGACCCGACCTGACCCATCCCTCCCCAACGCGTTTGTACGGTCACCCACACATGACATGTCTTGACCTGCTCGAATGAAATTTGGGGTTTCCATGGGTGCACAACCCGAACGAAATTTGAGGTTTCCATGGGTGCATGACCCAAACAAAGGCATGAGGGAGTGTCAGGAAAATGGGCCACACGACACATGGGCGATCACAAATTAGCATTTTTGGCACGACCACGTGTGCCCAGGCACCCCACACACGGCACGACATGACTCGAATGAGCCTGGGTGAGCTGAGCTGACCCACCCGAATGCATTTGCATGGGTACCCACACACGACACGACACGACCCAACCCAAAAAAAAGTTGGGGTTTCCATGGGTGCACAACCCAAATAAAATTTGGGGTTTCCATGGGTGCACAACGCGAACGAAATTTGGGGTTTCCATGGGTGCACGATTCGAACAAAGGCACAAGGGAGCATCGAGCAAATGGGCCACACAAACATGTAGAAGGCACACATGGGGTCACGACTTATTATTTTTGGTACTGCCACATGTGACCGATCACCCACACATGGAATGACCCGACCTGCCCGAATGAAATTTGGGGTTTCCATGGGTGCACGACCTGAACAAAGGCACGAGGGAGCATCGGGTAAACGGGTCGCATGAATGTGCAGAAGCCACATGGGCATTCACATCTTAGCAGTTTTTGCACGGCCACATGTTCCTGAGCACCCACACATGACATGGCATGACCCGACCTGACTCGCTCGAATGCGTTTGCACGGGCACCCACACACGACACAACCCGACCCTCCCAAACAAAATTTTGGGTTTCCATGTGTGCATGGGCTGAACAAAATTTGGGGTTTCCATGGGTGCATGGCCCGAATGAAGGCACAATGGAGTGTCAGGAAAATGGGTTGCACGAACGTGTAGAAGACACATGGGCGGTAAGATGGAGACCCTAGAGGTTCCCGGAATCAGGCAGTTTCCCTCATGCTACGAAACAAAAGCCCTTGGGTTCTGCAGGCTTGGGAGGTTCTTTATCATTCCGTGGCATGGAAACCTGAGTTCCCTGCACCGAGGTCATGGTTTTTGCTTTGGCGGGACATGGAAGACCCTGAGTTTCCCATAATTTGGTGATTTTGTCATGCCACAGAATAGAAAGCCCAGTTTTCGGTAGACTTGGGCAGTCGTTCCCTGTCGCGGGATGACATGGAAACCTGAAGCTCCCCAAACTTGGGCAGCCATTCCCTGTCGCATGATGACATGGAAACCCGAAGCTCCCCAGACTTGGGCGGTAGTTTTAGCTATGACGCGAGCGACATGGGAACCCCATGTTTCCCAGACTTTGGTAGCAATTTTTTTCTTGATATGAAATGGAAACCCCGTGTGTCCACTGACTTGGGTATCCATTTCCATCACGCTGCGAAATGGACACCCCGAGTTCCCATGACTTTGGTAGCTTTTCGTCGCCCCACGACATGGAAATCCAAAGTTCCACAGACTCTCGGGTGATTCAGAGTGTGTCGCGACATGGAAACCCCAGGTTTCCCAGACTTGGGTGGTTTCCATAGGTGGTTCCGCCCACACCACAACATGGAAACCGTGAGTTCCCCAGACTTGGGTAGTAGTTTCAAAACACCCCAAGTTCCCTAGACTTCCGAGCTGGTTTGCATCCTCATGGAAACCCCAAGTTCCACTCCTTGGGGCATTGTTGAAAACCTCGCGTTTCCATCGTGCCGTAAAATGTGGAAATTTATGGTTCCATCAAGGGCAAGACATGGAAACCCAAAGTTTCCCAGACTTGGGTGCCACCGATTTCAGCCGTGGTGCGACATGGAAACCCTAGGTTTCCCAGGCTCGGGCACCATGATGGGACATGGAAACCCCAAGTTTCCCTAGGCTTGGGCACTGCTGATTTCTGTCGTGGCACAACATGGAAACCCCAAGTTTCCTAGTCTTGGGCACTAGGGTGCGACATGGAATGCTCAAGTTTCCGCAGGCCTTGGTGTTATCAGTTTTGGTCGTGGCACGACATGGAAACCGCAAGTTTCCCTAGGTTTGGGCGCGGGGGCACGACTTGGAAACCCAAAATTTTTTATGTCAGGCGGAAGCCCCAAATTTTAGGTGCTGGGTGGAAACCCCAAATTTTGGGTGCGACATGGAAACCCCAATTTTTTTTTGCACCAGGCGGAAGCCCAAAATCTTAGGTGCTGGGTACAAACCCCAAACTTTTGGTGCGACATGGAAGCCCCAATTTTTTTTTGCGCCGGGCGGAAACCCCAAATTTTAGGCACTGGGCGGAAACTCCAAATTTTAGGTGCCAGGGCATGACATGGAGACCCTAATTTTTCCCATGCTTGGGCACCAGGGCGCAGCATGGAAACCCCAATTTTTCCCATGCTTGGGTGTCTTTTAAGTCGCAATGTGGAAACCCCAAATTTTTGGCACTGGGGCATGACATGGAAACCCCAAAATTTTTGGCACTAGAGCTCGACATGGAAACCCCAATTTTCCCAGGCTTCGGTACCTTTTCCATTGCGACGTGGAAACCCCAAATTTCCCATTCCCAAGCAATAAAAAATTATCGTCTGGAGGAAGAGGTTAAGGCATGAGAGCAGGAGGGTTGTCTAGATTTGTTTGTGACAAGAGAGAAGCTCTAAATTGAGGCGACCAAGGGATGAATCTGAGTGGACCGTGGTAGGAAGGCCACTCTGCCACTTACAATACCCCATCACGTATTTAATTTGTCTGCAAAGGATTCTTCTCAACGACCATTTCGAATTGAAATTCAAAGCTGCCTCGACCGAGGTGCTTCACGGTCATGGTTTACAAATGACACGAGCTGCTAGTGGTGACAAAGTGACGCCCCTACTGCGGGTCGAGATACAGTTGAAGAGTGACATGAACTGCTTCTAGCATGGATTCTAACATAGAGGTGTTCATTCATAATCTGACACATGGTAGCTTCACGCCACTAACTTTTCAACCAAGCTTGATGACCAATTGTGTGAATCAACAATTCCTCGTACTAATTTGAATTACTATTGCGTGTGGTTCATCAGTAGGGTAAAACCAACCTGCCTCATGACAATCTAAACCCAACTCACGATCCCTATTGTTGGGTTAACAATCCAACACTTGGTCAATTTTGCTTCACAATGATAGAAAGAGCTGACATCGAAGGATAAAAAAGCAACGTTGCTATGAACGCTTGGTTGCCACAAGCTAGTTATCCCCGTGGTAACTTTTCTGACACCTCTAGCTTCAGATTCCAAAAATGTAAAGGATCGATAGGCCACGCTTTCATGGTTTGTATTTGTAATGAAAATAAAAAACAAATGAGATTTTACCCTTTTGTTCCACGCGAGATTTTTTTCTTGTTGAGCTCATCTTAGGACACCTGCGTTATCTATTAAAAAATGTGTCGCCCAAGCCAAACTCTCCACCTGACAATGTCTTCCACCCAAATCGACCCCTCCAAAACGTGCCTTAAGGCCAAAAATAGGTGCAGTGCCCCATCTCCACCCCACGAAATAATTAAAATAAATCTTAAAAGTAGTGGTATTTCACTTGTGCTGAAAACAGCTCCCACTTATTCTACACCTCTCAAGTCATTTCACAAAGTTGGACTAAAGTCAAGCTCAACAGGTCTTCTTTCCCTGCTGATTCTTCCAAGCCCTTTCCCTTGGCTGTGGTTTCACTAGATAGTAGCTAGCGATAGTGGGAATATCGTTAATCCATTCATGTGCATCACTAATTAGATGAAGAGGCATTTGGCTGCCTTAAGAGGGTTATAGTTACTCCTGTCGTTTACTCACGCTTGGTTGAATTTCTTCACTTTGACATTTAGAGCACTGTCTAGAAATCACATTGCGTCAACATCCGTAGGGACCATCGCAATGTTTTTTTTTAATTAAATAGTTAGATTCCCCTTGTCTGTACCAGTTCTGAGTCGATTGTTTGACGCCTAGGGAAAAGCCCTCGACAGGGGGAATTTTATGCCCATAGCCCAATTGGCACACGACTGCCCACTCTCGCCGTGATAGTAGCTCGGGCAGACTACCGACAACCCATGATTTGAGGGCACAGACCCCTAGGCCCAGCCCTCAGAGCCAATCCTTTTCCCAAGTTACGGATCCCTTTTACCGACTTCTCTTACCTACATTGTTCTATTGACCAGAGGTTGTTCACCTTGGAGACCTGATGCAGTTATGAGTACGACCGGGTGTGAACGGTACTTGGTCCTCCAGATTTTCAAGGGCTGCTGAGGGTGCACCAGACACCCAAGACATACGGTGCTCTTCCTACTGCTGGACCCTATCTCTAAGTGAACTGATTCCAAGGTGGGCAAGTTGTTAAAAAGAAAAGATAACTCTTCCCATGGCCCCCGATGATGTCTCCAGATTTCCTAACATTTCCACTCGTCGCCATGTCCTGGTTTGGGAATATTAACTTGATTCCCTTTTGATGCTCGTGCAAAGTGCACCCTTGATACAGGTCATCCCCATCTCTTAGGATCAACTAACCCATGTCCAAGTGTTGTTCACATGGAACCTTTCCCCACTTCTGTCTTTAAAGTTCTCATTTGAATATTTGCTACTACCACCAATATCTACACCGGGGGCCGATCCACCCAAGCTCATGCCCAAGGTTTCTCAACGACCCCCGCGTCCTCCTACTCATTGGAGCCAGGAAATTGATCTGATGGTTGAGTATAGGTTGCGCGCTTCAAAGCTAGCCATTTTCGAGGCTAGTTGATTCGGCAGGTGAGTTGCTACACACTCCTTAGCGGATTTCAACTTCCATGACCACCGTCCTACAATCTTAATCAACCAACACCGTTTGTGGGATCTAGGTTAGCCTACAATTCAACACTGTAACTCGACTTTCAGTTCATCCCGCATCCCCAGTTCTACTTACCAAAAATTGCCCACTTGGAGCTCTCTATTCCACGGTGTGGCTCAATGGAGCAACTGCAACCTCTTACCTATTTAAAGTTTGAGAATAGGTCGAGTGCATTATGCCCCCGATGCCTCTAATCATTTGCTTTACCCAATAAAACTTGAACGTGAGCTCCATCTATCCTGAGGGAAACTTTAGAGGAAACCAGCTACTAGATGGTTCGATTAGTCTTTCGCCCCTATACCCAAGTCAGATGAATGATTTACATGTTACTATCGCTACAAGCCTCCATTAGATTTTCCTTTGGCTTCGCCCTGCTCAGGCATAGTTCACCATCTTTCGGGTCCCAACAGGTGTGTTCACACTTGAACCCTTCACATAAGCTCAAGGTCAGTCAACAATGCATCCTCCTAGAGAGGGGATCTCACCTGTTAGCTTCCTTGCGCCTCATAGGTTTTCAAACCCATCGACTCACACACATGATAGACTCCATGGTCCGTGTTTCAAGACGGGTCGAATGGAAATCCCACCAACCAACACCACGAGTGCGCAGGTGCACACAGCCTGCCACAAGGGCACACGCTTAGTTCCTTGACCACCGCAACGGCGAACCGACAGGTAGTAATCCACCTATGCTTGTGACGATGCAACAACCCGTGTTGGTTTACACCTCAAGTTGAGCGGTGGACCAGCCTGAGCCGTTTGACATCCAAGCAAGATGCATCGACAACCTCCATCTGCTTCCCTCCCAGTAATTTCAAGCACTCTTTAACTCTCTTTTCAAAGTCCTTTTCATCTTTTCCTCATGGTACTTGTTCACTATTGGTCTCTCACCCATATTAATCCTTGGATGGAATTTACGACCCAATTAGGGTTGCATTCCCAAACAACTCGACTCGCCGACAATGCCTCGTGATGTGGTAGGGTCTTAGCCCAACGGGGCTGTCACCCTCTTAGGCACCCCCTTCCAAGGGACTTGGCCCATATCCACTGCTGAGGACACTTCTACATACTACAATTCAGCCGACGCTGCCACCCAATTTCCATGTAGGGCTCTTCCCAGTTCGCTCAATGCTACTAGGAGAATCCTTGTAAGTTTCTTTTCCTCCACTTAATTATATGCTCAAACTCAGCGGGTGTTCTCGCCTGAGCTGAGGTCGCAAAGTTTGAGCTAAATCTACCCTACCTGATGGGAGGACAAGAGAGAGAAAAGCAAGTTCGAGTGATGCCACACCAAGCTCTCATCAGCGAAAGGCAATTTCCCATCCAAGGGAACAAGATCACCACTCGTCGACGCATGCCACGAAACATCACTTGAGGTATTTCATCCAACTGCACCGCATTGGGCACGGACGACAAGCTCCACTACTCCCTAACATATTGCAGGGAGTGAATTTGAATGGGATGCGACGCCTAGACAGACATGCCTTCAATTGAGGCCTTGGGCGCAAATTGAGTTAAAAAACTCGATGATTCATGAGATTTTGCAATTCACACTAAGTATCACCTTTCGCTACGTTCTTCATCGTAACAAGAGGCAAGATATCCATTGCTGAGAGTCGTTTCCACGTATTACCGAAAAATCCACCATAACACTGAATAGGGGAACCCCACACAACAAATGTAAGGCTAAGGGCAAAAAGGAGGAAAGGAAGAAAAACACATGAAAGAAAGAGAAACAAAGGTGTCTACCTCCCTCACAAAAGGAGGCTCAAATAGAGAACAATCTACCCGAGCCCCACGCCCTCACAAAAATGGGCGAAATGCATGGAACAGCAATCGAGAAGGACTAGGGTGGCCACCATCGGGAGCTCGCACTGCTTTTAATCCTTCCCAAACACCAATCCACAACAATTCCCCCCTTTCTCCATAAAGCTAGGGACCGAAAGGAAGAAGGGAAGAAAACAATGTGAAAGAAATAAAGATCAAATGTGGCTACCAGCTCACAAGGGGAGGCTCAAACAAAGCACAAGCCTCCCAAGCCCCCTGCCTTCACAAAAAGGGGGGAATTGAAGGGGGCGATGATCAAGAAGGACTAGGGTGGCCACCTCGGGAGCTGGCACTGCTTTTCGTCCTTCTTGAACACCAATCAACAATAATCCCACCTTTTCTCCGTAAAGCTATAGTCTAGAAGGAAGAAGGGAAGAAAACAACATGAAATAAAGAGAGATATCAAACATGTCTACCAGCTCACAAAGGGAGGCTCAAACAGAGAAAAAGCTTCCCCATCTTTGTGCCTTCACAAAAAGGGGGGAACTGCAAGGGACGAAGATCGAGAAGGACTAGGGTGGCCACCCCCGAAACTCGCACTACTTTTTGTCCTTCCTAAACACTAATCCACAACAATCCCACCTTTTCTCTGTAAAGCTAGGAACCAAAAGCAAGAAGGGAAGAAAACAACATGAAAGAAAGAGATATCAAACATGGCTATTGTCTCACAAGGGGACGCTGAAATAGAGAACAAGCTTCCCAAACCCATTGCTTCATAAAAAGGGGGGAACTGTAGGTGACGGCGATCGAGAAGGACTAGGATGGCCACCCTGGGAAATAGCACTACTTTTCATCCTTCCCAAACACCAATCCACAACAATCCCACATCTTCTCCATAAAGCTAGGGGTAAAAGGAAGAAGGGAAGAAAACAACCCCAAAGAAACAAAGATCCCAAGAGAAGAGAGAATCTCAATAGCACACCTAGTAGATGTCTGCTAACCAAAAAGAAATCAAACAAGGCACCCAGTCAAAAAGCATCCCACCTCTTTACACCCTCTCACATACATTACGGCACAACACCCTTTCTAGCTTACAACATAACAAACAACAATCAAACAACCAAGAAAATAAATCACAACCTAAACTTGACCATTAGAAAAGACAAGGGTCATGATGAGACCAGTGTCTGGAGCATGTTATTGAGAGTTAAACACCCCCCAATCCGGCACAAGGCTCCAAATGACAAAGAGACTAATAATAAAAAACCCACCCCGCTATTGCACCCTTCCATGTATAAAACACCCAACAACCTTTCCAGCGAGAAAGTCATCAGGGGTCAAGAATCAAACTCCAAAGAGGAGTTGTCACGGGCCAATACTCAATACTGGAGAAAGCCACGGGCCACAAATACATCGATGGTGCAAGGCCACTAAAGAGAGGGACGTCCACAAAGTGCACACCACGAAACAAAGAAATGACTAAGTCCCACAAAAAACACACAATCCAAAGGGAGGAACAAAGACACAACTTGCTACTTCTTTTTTCCTTAGAAGGGGAGCGGCTCACAAGAGGACGATGAATTCCCTTGATGGCAAAGGATCGAGATAATATTTCCACCCTTATGCCCATTGGTGGGGAAAATTGTAATCTCGATGGAGCTCAGACCAAGGGAGGGGTTTTTCATTACCTGAACACCCAACCCTTCCACAAGGGCATATTGAGGAATAGTCGGGAGGACTAGGGTGGCTAGCCCAACGAGTTGAACTACAATACATCCATCCCATACTGACCTCAGCCCAAAAATTTCCCCTCATGGAAGGCTTGAGCTACCAGGCATGTGTGCAATCACTCCCTTGACCCAACCACCATAAAAAAATCTCACCCAAGCAACACATCAAGCACCACCACCTTTTCGAGAGAACTAACTATGGAAGTCTGCACCCTTGGCCCATGCCTTCCAATGAACAAAAGACTAAACACCTCCACTATGAATGAGTCTAAATTTATCCATCATGTTTCCCAAGCACCTCAACTACAACAACCATGCCTGGCTGAATAGGTCGTTGGAAGGGCTCCCAAGAAACAAGCTTCCAAACCCCCTACAGAAACACATTGGGGGAAAGAAAAATAAAGGATGGGTAGGAAAAGCACAAGCATGGCTTGCAAGCACACACATGAAAAAACAAGCATTACCTCAAGACAAGCAACCAACAATGTTCACACCAAACACCAAACCTTCTCCCCTAGAGACACACCAAACAGTCCCACATTGAAATCGAAACCCAACCAACCCGAACCAAGAAAGAAAATCCCTACTGTCAATGATCCCCATCACGATTCAATTTGAGAAGATTTCCCAATCGTCTCAAACCAAGAAGAAAAGATCGTTGGCTGCATCAGTGTAGCGCATGTGCGGTCTAGAACATCTAAGGGAATCACAGAGCTATTATTGCCTCAAACTGCGATGGCCTAAATGGCCATAGTCCCTCTAAGAAGCTGGCCATGATGGGGAACCTCCACGTAGCTAGTTAGCATGTTGAGGTCTTGTCTGTTATCGAAATTAACCAGACAAATCGCTCCACCAACTAAGAATGACCATGCACCACCACCCATAGACACAAGAAAGAGCTCTCAGTCTGTCAATCCTTACTATGTCTAGACCTAGTAAGCTTCCCCGTGTTGAGTCAAATTAAGCTGCAAGCTCCACTCCTGGTGGTGCCCTTCTGTCAATTCCTTTAAGTTTCAGCCTTGTGACCATACTCCCCCCAGAACCCAAACACTCTGATTTCTTATAAGGTGTTGGCGGTGTCCTTAGAGCAACATCTACTGATCCCATGGTCGGCATCATTTATGGTTGAGACTAGGATGGAATCTAATTGTCTTCGAGCCCCCAACTTTCATTCTTGATTAATGAAAACATCCTTGGTAAATAATTTCACAGTGATCCGCCTTTCATAAATCCAAGAATTTCACCTCTGATAATGAAATATGAATGGCCCTTACAGTTACTATTTATCATTACTCTGGTCCTAAAGGCCAACACAATAGGACTAGACTCCTATCACGTTATTCCATGCTAATGTAATCAGAGCATAAGCTTGCTTTGAGCACTCTAATTTTTTCAAAGTAACAACATCGGAGCCTGTTACAGGAAAATTTGGGCACATCAATCCCAACTTCCAGATTTGTATTATTAGGGTCTATTAACCCCTAATTTAGTTGTTTTCATTACCTAATAAAGTTAACCTACATCATGCTTGCTTCCCAAGAGTTTCATGACACCATTCATCCAAAAAATGTCCCTAAGGAGCTCATCGCAGGTGGCCTTCTATTTGGCTCCAATGAATGGTAGGCACTACACTGTCACGGTGTTATGCATAGCACCTGGCCTTTGTATCACCTACAATGGGTGAGATCCATCAAATTTTTCAAATGAATCCATTGGATTCCTCATCCAATGGATGCTTCTACATGTTTCTAGAAGGATTGGGCTCGCTTTTGGATGAGCAAGGAGATGAATGAACCTTAATCCATTATCCCTTCCTCCATGGAACCACTTCCCAAATATGGAAAAGAATTCATGAGGGCCATTAATGGAAAAACCTCCTCTTTTCAGCTATAAAAGGACCAAGCTCTCATTGGCTGGTCTAAGTCGAGACTTCTTAAGCTAAGGAAACGCTTCTTGGATGAGATTAGTAGAGAGAGTAATGTTATCATGTCAAATTGTTGTTTCCACGAGGAGATAAGGGTTTGAAGCTGGGAGGATGACGCTGAATCAAACATGCATCTACATGGGTTGTAATCTTCCTTTCTATGAATAAAGAGTTCTATTCTTTTTCCCATTCATGTGTTATGTGATGTATATTGTAATTTTGATTCTATAATATGTTTAGTTAACAGATCAATATATATGCTTTGATGGTTTTCTATCTCGGCCTATGTGCAGGTACCTTTCAAGCAAGTTAAGTACAGAAGGGAGTGGTGAAAGTGGTAAAAGGGAAGAGGGATTGAGTGAGAGATATAGGTTTGTACTTTTTCTCCTCTTTCTTTTATCTATTACCTATAGGAAAAGCAATGGAATTAATTTAACTGTTGTTCTAGACTTACTACTAGGTCTAGGGGTTAGTCGTTTGAAAGGACACTAAATTTGCCCATAACAAAATGGAAAATCTGCTGGGGATTCAATTTTATCCCTTATATTAGCTATAATCAATCTCTTAGAAAACTTTTACATACTTTACCCTAATTTTCTCATCGAATTCAAGTTCAATTTACAAAAATCTGTGTCAATTTTGAGCATAAAATTGTCATTCTGAAATCATTGCAGCCTTGTAACTGACAAGGTGCTATGCATTGCACCCTCTGCACAGAGACAATGTTATGCATCGCACTGTCCCTCACTCTGGCCTACGATGATTCCTTTTGGATTAGTTTTCCCATCTACGATCTGAAGCCTTAAGTCAATTTTTCAGTTGTTTGAATTGTCTGTTGGATTTAGATGAGTTCTTGTCTTTGAAAACGGTCTTCGTTTCCTTGTTTCGACCCATTTTATACTGGATTGTTAAATTTTTGTTTATATATTTTTTTTATCATTTGTAGTCCATTGTCGAAAGTAGTTTTAGTTGATTGTTTTGTCAAATACGAAGTGTCGTAAAATATTCCTTCATTAAAATAATCGATTGGTCTACTTGTGCATCTAATTCATATTTTCGTTTAAGTGTCCTAAATCTTCGTTTCCTTAAAGTTAAAAGTGTCATTTAGTCTCCCTTTATCTTTATGTGAAATTTTCATAAATTGACATTTTTGTGAAAAAAGCTTTTGAATCATTGTGAATTTGTTCTTTTTAGTGCATAATTCACATTAAGGGGAACTGAAAAGAAAAATAAATACATGTAATTGCATTTTAGGAGATTGAGTGTGTGCTTGAAAGGAATGGTTAGGGAAGTGCATTAGTGAGTGCTCTTTGTCTTTTGATCCAAAAATTACTTGTTTTCTCTTTCCCTTGTAGCTAGGATTTTCATTGTTGAAACAAATGGAAAGAGTACTTCTCATTCTAGTTGCATTTTTAGGAATTTAGGAAAACATCACGTGGTGAAACTCAAAGGAAATTTTTAAGCAAGATCAACCTAAAATTAACCTCAATTAACCTAATAACGCATTGGAATTCAACCCAAACATCTAGAGGTGTCTAGTCTAGAGACATGTTCTGGCGTCTTAAAACATAATGGTTGTCGTTTCGTTGAGGTTAGGTGATTCCTCCTCTCTGAACCGATAAGTACTAGTACGGACTTATGCTCCTTGTACCGTCATGTATCTAGTGGGAGACCCCAATAGGTTTAAATCCTTTATCCCTAGGAAGCTTATTCTACCACTTCACTGATCACAATGCACTGAACACAACATTATGGAAGACTAACTGTCGTACGGTAAATCCTTGGTAATTTCTCTTTAATTTACCACCAAGGTGTATATTGTAGTTTTGTGATTAGTTTGGTAAACCCTCTTGCTTAGTATCTCAAGAGTAGTCACTTTTGTTCATTTTCAACTCCTTAAAAGAAAAGGTCCATTCGAGCACTTTTCCTTTCAAGCTCATTAAAAAACGAAAGTGACTAGAGCCATCTTTTGCTTTTTCTCAACTCTTAAAAAATGAAAAAGCAAAGTTAAGTTCTAGTGTCGTAAAAGTTAATTGACCATGGATAACATCCTCCACGTTACCTTTTTAGTTGATGTTAGGTTGAAACATATGGCGACAAATCTAGAATCCACTAATCAAGGAATTCCTTTTGATGGGAATCCTAGTCCTTTTCCTCCATTTGGAAATATTGGTGCTCCATATATAGCTACATTTTCCTTTCTAAGATTTACCATTGGCTTGCCAGTATGGTTGTTTTCAACCTCCTTGGTTTAAAATGTCATGATTTCTCTGCAATCGAGTACACCTCCAACTGGACAAAATCAACCTCCATTTGATCCTAAGGTTGACCCTTTTTCTTCTTCTTCGGTTGTTTCTTCCTCGCCTTCTTCCTCTTCGCCTGGTAAAAGTATTGGTACTAGTAACCAGGTGGCTAAGAAGAATAAGAAAGGGAAGAAGAAGAAGAAGAAAATTCAACAGAGGGGAAACCAAGCAATCATTTCTTTGAATGCAAAATCTGTTGAGAAACTGTCTGTCAAGCCTCACAAAGTCCGATATCCATGCAAACTTTGTGCAGGAGACCATCTTCTTCAAAGTTGTCCTGATATTTCTCAGATCTTAGAAGAATGGTCTTCTCGTTCACATCATCCTGTGTCATCAACCTCTGGAGATAATGTTGGTAACATACCATCAACTAGTGATAGTAAATTTCATGGAAAAAAGGGAAAAGTCAAGTTTCCTTGTAGGTTATGTGAAGGGAATCACCCCATTCAACTTTGTCCTTATCTAGATGAAGCCAAAAGAGTGTTGGATAACCATCCTACTTCACCACAGACTTCCATCTAGTTACAAGAAACTCTCCCTAAATCCTTCACTAGTTGATGATTTGATTGACCAAGATCAACCGTCGGTCAATCCCACTCTCTCTGAAAGTGAATCCTCTAAGTCTATACCCGACCCAAATCAATAGGTCGAGGTAACAGCTGACCCGGTTTCACCTTTAGCAAATTGTACCTTTCCTAAAGAGAGTGAACATGATACCACTCAAGTTATTTTTATTTCATCATATTCAAATGAGCTTGGGGGAAGTCCTCCTATTCCATCAAGACAAGAGGAAAATCCTTCAGTTCCCATAACTCAAGGGGTTAATCCTCCCATTTCTACGATCCCTCGTCCAAGTAGTCTAGTCACTTCCTTTGATTGGAATTGATTAGCAGCATTCTGCCCTCCTTCTTATGTGCCTTTCCAAATCATAGTATAATTTTGTAATATGATTTTATTGGGAACTATTATAGATGAAGGTGCATCAATGAGTATCCTTTCCTCAACTGCTTGGCAAACACTTGGTTCACCACCGCTTATGCCTGTAACACAAAATTTTTTGGGTTTTAACAAAGGAACCAGTCAACCATTAGGGATCGTTTCCCAGTTACCCATTACTTTGGGAGGAAAACCCATTTATCTGAACATGATGGTAGTCGCAAGCCCTTTAGATTACAATTTACTTCTTGGGCATGACTATGTTTATGGCATGGGAGCTATTGTTTCAACACTCTTTCGAGTGATTTGTTTCCCGCATGAAGGCGGAATTGTCATCGTTGACTAGCTTTCATTTCCCAGTCCAAATATGGCTCTTAGTCAACCATCTTCCCTAACTGGTCCTTTTGTACCAATGGTATCATCCCTGCCACAGGTTAATTATGTGGCAACCTGTTCCATACCTACATCAACTGATGATCAATTCAATGATGTTTCACAACATGTACTAGGGGCATTGGAACCAGATCTCTCTTTCGTGACCACTTATGAGTTGTGATAGGAATCCAAGGAAAGTTCGTTCTCTTGTGTCAACCTTGTTAAAAAATTAAACAAGGGAACTGAGGATGGTTCCTCATCTTGTGTCAACCTCGTTAAAAAATGAAACCAAGTATATGAGGATAGTTCTCTTACTATGTCAGCCTCGTTAAAAAATGAAATAGGTTCGAGAATATTTCGTTGTCTTGTGTCAACCTTGTTAAAAAATGAAACAAGGAATCTGATGAAAGTTTGTTGTCTTGTGTCAACCTCGTTAAAAAAATGAAACAAGGGATTCGAGGATAGTTCATTGTCTTGTGTCCACGTTGTTAAAAAATGAAACAAGGGGCTCGAGGATAGTTCATTGTCTTGTGTCAACCTCATTAAAAAATTAAACAAGGAGCATGAGGATGGTTCTTTTACTGTGTCAACTTTGTTAAAAAATGAAATAGGTCTTCGAGGAGAGTTCTTTGCCTTGTGTCAACCTCATTAAAAAATGAACCCAAGGGCCTCAGGATAGTTCGTTGTCTTGTGTCAACCTCGTTAAAAAATGAAACCAAGGAATATGAGGACAGTTCTTGGTCTTGTGTCAACCTCATTAAGAAATGAAACAAGGAGTATGAGGATAGTTCCTGGTCTTCGTAAACCTCATTAAAAAATGAAACCAAGGAATATGAGTATAGTTCCTTGTCTTGTTTAAGCTTGTTAAAAAATGAAACAAGGTCCCCTCGAGTAAAGTTCCAAATCGATTCTTTGAGTAGATCTTGTAAAATCCTAGTCAAGTCTTTCACTTGATCTCGTAAAAATAACCTTCATTCCAACCACTTGATAGCCATGAGTAGTCTACTTAGGTGAATCTAATGAAGCTTGGGGGGCATGCACCTAATGGTAAAGTTAAGTTTCCCTGTAGGTTATGTGAAGGGAATCACCCCATTCACCTTTGTCCCTATCTGGACGAAGCCAAATAGATGTTGGATAACCGTCCTACTTCACCACAGTGACTTCCGTATGGTTACAAGAGAATCTTCCTTTGATTATGTTGGGGGCATGAAATCCAATCCAAGCATAGTTTTTTGTTTCAAGCTTGTGTTAAAATGAAATTGAATCCAAGAATAGTTCCATATGGTTCAAGCTTGTCTAAAAATGAACCCATTTCCATTTTAAACCTTGTGATTTCCATTCTATCAACCTTTTCATTAGATAATCCTTGGTTGTTTTCATCCCATCTCCACCATCCCTTTGGCCAATCATATGCATTCACTTGGTTGTTTTACCCTTTTTGAGGAACAGTTGCAATGAGTGGTCTTATTAGCCAACCTCATCACATAAATCAACATGTTTTGAGAAGTTCCAACTTCACTAGAACTAGTTGCTATCCTAGACACCACTCATTCCTAAAAATCAAGTCCTCTTTAAACTCTTTTCACACTCTCTAAACATGAAAATATTGTTGAGTGCTTTTCGTTTCTAGCTCATTAAATGGATTAGAATCGATATCTAGTCAGTATAGTTTTACCCCTTTCTTTGGGCTGAGATAGATTAATAATGAAAAAGGTACTCATTGGTCAAACATGATCAATAGGTTCTCTCTTGTATTGTTTAATTCTTTTTTGGACTTGATAGACAAATGTACGAAAAATAACTTTTGGAGTTTCCTTTTAGTCCCTTTTTAGACTCTCTAAATATGAAAAGGACCGAGTTATTTTTGTCGTTAAACTCATTAAAAGCATTAAATGGTGACAAACTTGTCCATCTAGACAAGACTGAGTTTCACCATTGCTAGACTCGTTAGAACATAAAATAGTGATGGATTCACCCAAAGGGTGGAATTATACAACAAGCATATGTTATCCTCCTCAAGCTTGATTAAAAATAAAGAGGTACTGGTCAAAAATGACTGGGGAAAATGGGAAAAAGCTGGGAACACTTTATGGTAGCAGGTCGCTCTTGAACATGATACTTTCAACTCATCACCGTGACTATGTGGGTTGGGTTATCCAGCTTGATGGTTATCACACCATTGGTCTATCATACCATCCATCATTTTGTTTTGGGTCAATCCTACCAATTCGCCTCAGTGTTGCCGATATGTTCAAGAGAAGTCATTCGGTTAAAAGCCTCATCCTTTTCAATAAAATAAACCTTCATTTTCATGCCCACCATTCCTGAACCTTGTGTCGTTAGTCTATGTTCAATCTCAAAAAATCATTTACCTCGTTTTGTTTCATTGATTTGGGATAAATCAAGGCCCTCCTACAATGAGTCGCTTCTTGTCAACATCAACACATAATCTAAGAAGTTGACTTAGAAACAACCCTTTAGTACCTTGAACATTGCATGCATAAAAGGTAGGTTTCTTGCTTCCAGCGATAGGTTGACATCAATGGCCTTTGACTGAAATACTTCGTATGGTGTTCGACATCAAATCATTTATTCACACCTTGTGAAATGTATTGTAGCACCTTGAGGGTCATTATCATTATCGGTGATTCCTCTCTCATCTGTTCACGGCTTACATCATTGGCTAGTAATCAAAAGATGTCTCTCCAAGTTCGACTTTAGATCATCTATTCACATGGTTAGACTTGTACTTGAGTGAAATATTGGACGAGATGGAAGACCCCAGATCTAGTTTCATCCATCTGGGCTGCGATATATTTAAGAGTGCTATATCAAATGTACAATGGCATTACATTCATGGTCATCCATTCATGGGTCTACATTTGTAGACGACTATATTTGTACATGTAATGAAATTTTATAAAAGTTGAGCATGGCTATGCCTTCCCTTAGCTAATTGTGAGAAAAAGCCAAAGTATCATGATATTTGTATTGTAACTGATGCAAGTCACCTTCTAGTTCGAAACCTTCTCTCCAAAGTGGTAAAGCATCTAACCTGACATGGTTATTTTCGACTTCATGCTTTAGGGGGCATCTATTACAGGAAAATTTGGGCACATCAATCCCAACTTCTAGATTTGTATTATTATGGTATATCAACCTTTAATTTAGTTGTTTTCATTCCCTAATGAAGTTAACCTACATCATGCTTACTTCCCAAGAGTTTCATCACAAAATTCATCCAAAAAATGTCCCTAAGGAGATCATCTCATGTGGCCTTCTATCTGGCTGAAATGAATGGCAGGCACTACACTATCAAGGTGCTATGCATAACACTTGGCCATTGTATCACCTACAATGGGTGAGATCCTTTGAATTTTTCAAATGAATTCATTGGATTCCTCATCCAATGGATGCTTCTAAATGTTTCTAGAAGGATTGGGGTCACTTTTAGATGAGGAAGGAGATGAATGAACCTTAATCCATTATCCCTTATGTCACACGGAATGATTCGATCTTGCGAACAAGACAGACCTTCCTAGAATCTAATGAAGACCTAATGACAAACAAACCAACCAGACCCTATCTTTCTCTAAATGTGCTTTATAAATAATGGCAAACAAATGTGTTTTAAGGCCTACCTCATGTCCAACGCAAGTTTGGAGATGCCTTCGATCCTTTGATCCAAGTAAGTTCCTTTGTCGCAAACCTGCAAGCACAAACAAGGCAAACAATTAAATAGCACCTAAATATCCAATATTATAAAACATATTTAACATGAAAGTCAAGGAGTCCATGAAACAAATAACATGATATACTTGTTGAGAAAAATGAGCTTTATTGTATTAATTCAAAAGGAGAAGAACCTTACAACCTTTGCCTTGACGCTGTACAAGCTCCTCCCAGGGTCCAACAAGAAGTCTCCTCTACTTTGGCAAGCTTCACTCACTCCCTAATGAAGCCAAAAAGGTATGTGATCTCTCCTCTTAAGCTCAAATAGGAAGTCTTGATTTCACTAGCATTTACCCTCAAAAGTTCAGCTTCTGACCTCCCTGGCCACTGACCCAATGCCTCAATTTATAGTGCAATGGAGATCAGTTACTAGCTCCTCCTTCAAAGGGATAGGGTCCTCCTTCAAAGGGATAGCTCCTCTCAACAAGGGATTAGTTCCTCCTATGATGGGATGCATGAACCACTTGGAGCGAACAATCCACGTAACAAATGCTTCTAGAAAACTCTAGAATTAACCCAAGATGAGTTTTTTTAAGATAAAGATTGCGCCTTTTGAATTTTACAGGGGTACGCACCCTCCCCTTTACATACAGAGCGTATAAGTACGCAGATAACTTGAACAAAAGGTGTGGGCCCGTAGGCAAAAGCAAGAGAAAGTGCGGAACCAGAGTTACATTGCTTTTTTGATGTCTTTCTCTCATTTCTCAAGCCTGTTTTGAAGAGATGAGGTTTAAGACTTGCTTAGGAAGCTGGTATAGGTAATGATAGGCCTACACCGACTACAAATAATCAAGGTGAAGATATTTTTGTGTAACAGATTACCCCCTAAAGTGCGAAGTCTGTAGTATATGAGGATTTTCATTTATCATATAGGAAGAGTGAAGTGCTTTATCATTTCGAGGATCATCTTGCGGAGAGCCCAATTGGAACCTGTAAAAACATTCAATGCAAAATATATATATGAGATCATATCATCGCTGAGGTAGGCATTCCCATACTCAGATAAAAATTGACTAAGAGACTGAAAACTAACTAGAAGACTAACCACTGCTCTGATATAGGAATGATCTCGTAACACATCATAAGTACATACACATGTGGACACACTATGGATGCAGCCATCTGTTTATAAATAGTCCATAATATAATGAATACAAAATTCCTTGCAACCTGGATGGTAGAAACTAGATCCAGGGTCTTCACTTCTACGTCCCGAAATAGTACGATTCTATCCATGCAATTGAATGTGTCGAAGTCGAACATGGTAGAAACCACTTGATTACCAGTCAATGATGTAAATCGTTAACAAGTGTGAGAGAAACCACCAATAATGACAATGGCTCTCAAAGTACTCAGCACAATCCATGAAATGTGATAAGATGTGTTGATGTCGAACATGTCACGGAATCCTTTGATCGAAAGTCAATGATGAAAACTGTCGTCAAAGGTGAGAAACCTGCCATTGAGGCATGCAGATATCAAGGTATTGATGATTCCTAGATCATATTTCTAGATAATGATTTGGAGTCAATAGAAAGCAATCCGTCGTAAGCAAGCTAGCGACACGAAATCATAGATCAAGTTGAAGAAATTTAGTTGCAAGGACTGACTCAGGGATGGTCAAGATGGATGACAGACATTTTTCAGATGAATGGCTTATTTGCACTGAGCTCTTGAACACATAACAACACGATAGATGGTTTGGTGATGATTGCCCCAAAGTTAATACCCAGAAACTGGTTGAAGACTTTCAATATGGTTTGATCAACTATGAGGTAAAGGATTTCCCAACCCAGGTGAATGAAAGTGTCGTGTTCAAGAGTGGTTATAAAGTATGACAAATAGACTCACTTTTCTCTCTTTTCCCCCACCATTTCTGGCAAGTACCTCTTTATTTTTTACAAGCCTGAGGAAGATAACATATGCTTGATTATAAGCTCACCCTTCGGGTGAGTCCAACTTAGTTTAAATTCGAACCCTGAGAAGAAGTGGTCCGTCCCTGTTTGTAATAGAACAGGTCCTTTACTGTCGAATTTTAACGAGTCCAGTATAGGAGAAACTCAGCGTTTTTCATTTTTAGAGAGTCTGAAAAAACTTAAGAAGACTCCAGGGTTTGAATCTTTCGTAAATTTGTGTCTCCCAAGCCCGAAAAAGTATAAAATAATACTTGAGAGAACTGCTTGATCTTTTACAACCAAGGAGTATTTTTCGTTATTAGTGTCTTTGATCCGAAAAAGTAAAAAAGCGACCAAGGACACGTTGTTTTATAACCAATATCGAATTTGAAACGACAAAAATCCGGCAATCTTTTATGTTTTACGGTTGAAAAAGAGCTGTAAATTGACCGTCTTTTAATTCTGTTTTAACGAGCTTAAAAGAAAAACTCGGCAATATTTTCATGTTTTAGGAGTCAGAAAAGGGCTTAAAAGATGACTCTAGTTGAAAATGAAAAATTTTGCCTGAATAATCCTATTATCTTACACAAAAACACAAACATTACTCATACCTTCTTGAAAGAGATAAAAATGTCGAAATAATACCTTTTTAAAGTGAAACATAAACAAATTTGCATTTATTTACTCAAAAAACTTATAAAAAGGGGGGTTTTACCATTCATTTTTACCATTTGTGATTTGGGTGAGGAAATAGTGCTTTTTCTCTGAAAACTTCCCGAGAGCATTGCGGAAAATCCAACCGTCGGAATCAGACGCCATCTTCACCAAGTAATCCACATCCTCCTCCTCTTGTTTTTCATTCGTTTAGTTTTTCAATTTGGTCATTTATTTGGTTTTTTAGGAGGGTTTTTGGGCGAAAAACCCGCGCTTGGGGTACACAGGCTCACCATTGCGAACCTGCGTACCCCGACATTTTCTCCATTAGGGAAAAGCTCGGGGTCTGCACCTTCCATGTGGACAAAGTGCAGCCCCACGCACTGTGTCAAACAGGAAGGGTGCGTACCCCACCGTGAGGGTTTTTAACCCAAAAATTCTCAAAATTTGACCAAAGAAAAACATTTCTAGCATTCTAAATGATCTTGTGGTTTGATGTAGGGAGTACATCATGCTAGATTGGAGAGAACGAGAGCATGAGGATGTGGATGCTGCTGCATGGAATCATCAACCTTCGCTTGATGCTTTGAGGGCGTGCGGACTGTACAAATACTGGGCCATTCCTGGCATGAGGGCTCAGGTGGATTTCTTGCAGTGGATGGTTGATAGATGGAACGTTCAGGACCAATACTTCTTCATTGATGGCCACCATCTCGAGATTGAGCCGACGGACATATATTTTTTGACCGGTTTGCCTAAGAGAGGCGTTGACTTGACCCTGTTCGGGGCTAGGGCGGGTGGCCAGTCCGTCGATAGCCTTCGATTAGAGTACTGCAACAGGCAGTCTAGAAACGAAGGGATATACATAAAGTACATATCCCTTCCTGAACTGAAGGTAATTGCATTCACTGTTACTCGACTTTGCGGGGCTGCCTCTTTACACATTGCCACCGGATCCCAGATGCGTATGGCAGTTGATTGCTTTCAGGGCATCGTTTTCAACTAGTTCGATGCTGTGTTGGCCAATGTAAAGGGCCAATTGACTAGGGCCAAGAACGGACGGCTAAAGACTTTTTCTTACGGTGCTATAGTCGTCAGCTTTGGCATGAAGAGGATTCTATGCTCATCCCGCAGCACCTCACAGTTGTAGTTGGGCATCCCCGAGAGCCCAGACTGATGTGATGGGTCGCAGTCATGGCCCGTCATCCTGATGAGGGAACCGAGGTCATCTGGTTCAAACTTGAGTTTTTCCAATGGTTGGAACACTAGGTTTTCTCTATCTAGGACTTTCCTTATGCTGGGATTGACTTTCGTGGAGACCCAGACATGGCTCTTCCTCCAGGAGAGCAGTGGGATGACTCAGGTAATCATTTTCAACACTTTGATAATGTTATTTTTTATTATTTTTATATCGTCTCAAAACTGATAGTAATAATTTTTTAAAATGCAGATGTGGGTCCACAACGACCAGCTGCTCTCCAGCCTTTCGAGAGAAAGAAACCACTTGCACCAGCTCTAGCCCCACAGGACGAATCAACAGAGACCTTGGCTGGGTTGGAGAGTCACCTAGAGCGCTTGACAGGGGACATTCCCGAGACTAGCATAGACGACATCCCTCGTCGGCTTCAGCGCTATGTGATTGGAGTCCCCGGACCTTTTAGGAGGTTCCTTTGTAAGGTGGCCCATGCAGTGGTTTCGTATCGAGATCATCACCAGTGATGGGATGATTTCTTATGTAGTCACATGTGACATTTTTCTTTTTGTACTTATCATTTTTTCCGATCATAAGGTGTTTCTCAACCTATGATCGAGGACGATGTATTTTTTGACACACTCCTATATATATATGATATCGTTATTACTGGCTTGTCTTGTTAAACTTGTTATGGAATGTTTTTAAATTTACTTGTATGATTATCGCACATGTCTACTTAACACTTGAGAAGCAATTGCATCTGCTAATGTATTTAAAGATCTTGGAATATGCTGATATTCAATGTAATCAAATTCACGTTCCAAGAGACACACTCTCAAAAATAATCTTAATAAAACTGGATTTCTAATGGCGTATACTCTAGTAAGCTGTAATACAATGAGTTCAGAATCTAACCTCACTATCAGACTCTGAATCCCAAATGAAACAGATTCAGATAATAATTCCACCACTGCACTATACTCTACAATGTTGTTTGTTGTTTGACCGAGGCTTACCCATGCATAGATACTAACTCGTCAGAGGGCGAATAGATAACCCAAGCTGCAGAAGAAATATTCTGTGTACTACGACAAGCACCATCAGCGTAACTAATATATGTTTGAAGAGGCGTCGACATCTGCGACATCAAACGTAAAACCAAGATAAGTAGGAATAACGACGGAAAACTTCATCTCTAAGCTAAGCACACTTTAATCTAAAACACACCAGCTAAAAGAAAAACTAACCTAACTAACAAATCTTCACACTCGATTTAAGCATAATATCTCTTCAGGTAAAGACCATTTCTGGGTTTAGCTAAAGAGAACCCGTCAAAGTCTAGCATTCATATGCCCTTTTTCTAGGCTTTCCTTTGGCCAACAAACAGGAACCATGCACCACATAGGCACCGAATTTTCCAGCGCCCAATTTATCATTTGCTTGCATCGTACAAAAGGACTAAATCTCTTCCAGAAATTTTGAGGGGTTAATTTGCGATCTCTGAGCCTTAATACGGTTTGGCATGAGAATTCAATCACTAAATGCAGCATCGTGGTGGATTCTCATCTAGCTGAAGCTAAGTATAGATACCTATTTCCTCTTCGGAAGTAGCTGGAAGTAACTCGATGGCCATTCGTAATGACGGGATTTCGCATTCAATAGGTAGCACGGCTTCCAAACCATAAACTAGTTGGAAAGGAGTGAACCCTATTGATGTTTTGACTGAGGTTCGGTATGCCCACAGCGCTGAGAATAACGTGTTGTGCCAGTTCGACCGATGAATCCCAATGATCCGTCAGATCATGATGACTAAGAATTTTTTGATGGCTTCAACCAGACCATTAGCTTGTGGATAATAAGGAGTTGAACTGTCATGACGCAAGCCAAGCTGGTCTGTAAGTTCTGTCATCATAACGTTTCGAAAATAACACCCATGGTCAGTGATAATTTCTTGTGGAACACCAAACCTAGCAATTATATGATTGAATACGAAAATTGCATCTGTTTTACTGTTTGCCTCAAATGTAGGCATCACCTCGGCCCACTTAGTAAAATAATCTACCACAAGGATAATGTATGCATGCCCCCCGACCAAGTGAGGGTTACATGTAATATAATCGATGCCCCATTTTGAAAAAGGACCAACGATAATTATAGGGTGAAGAGGAGCAGGTGGAGCGCGCATCTTTCGATCAAAAATTTGACAATTGTGGCATTTTCGGACCGCAGTAATACAATCTTTAAACAAAGACGGCCATAAATAGTTAGCACGCAATATCTTTTGGGCAGTGGCATACCCAGACATATGACCGCTACATGCTCTAGAGTGACAGTCATTTAAGACCCTTTCGGCTTCCTCACGAGTCAAACAACGTCGAAAAATAGAGTCTGCCCCCATGCGATAAAGAGTATCACCAATAATTTTGAATTGCTGGGATTGGAATCAGACTTTTCGACGGTCGGATCATGAAAGATCAGGCCGAAAGGTTTGGGTTTGGAGATAAGTGATGATATCTCCATACCACGGATCTAAAGTGCTGATCGGAAACAAGGATTCGTCCGCAATGGGCTCTTCCGCCACAATTTCAGAATCAACACGGGGAAAGTCACACATAAGTTCCTCGAAAACTAAAGATTTCTTTGACTTGGGTTTTTCAAATTCCAAATCAAACTCCTGCAAGATGACAATCCATTTGGAGTACTTTCCCCCCAACAATTGTTTGGTCAAAATGTAGATCATGGGGTTGCAATCAGAAATGAATGTAGTTTTGCGTAATAAAATGTAATGACGAAATCGTTGGACAGCTTGAACAACTGCCAATGCCAACTTCTCCACATGTGAATATTTTAACTCAGTTGGATTCAACGTGCGACTAAGGTAATATATCACATGTTCCATACCGAATTCATCTTCCTGAACTAGCACCATTCCAATGGTGGAATAGGAAGCAGCGAGATACAAGTAGTAGTCCTGGTTGTAGTTGGGAGGATGCAACAGCGGTGCATGGGTCAACGCATGTTTTAAAGCATCGAAATATTTCTCAGCTATCTCATCCCAAAAGAATGAAGCATTTTGTTTCAACAACCGGGTAAAACCCTTTGTAATCTCGGCGTAGTTAGGGATAAATCGACGTAAAAAGTTTGCTTTCCCTTGCAAACTTTGGATTTGGCGAAGACTCGAAGGAGGAGGCAATTTGATGATAGCTTCGACCTTCGAAGGATCGACGCGAATGCTGGCTTTTGAAACTACAAATCCCAGTAATCGACCCGTTTCAATGCAAAACACGCACTTGTGGGGATTCAATTGAATTCGATAATGCCTACACCTCATGAAGATTGCTCGTAAATGGATGAGGTGATCAGCTCTATGTAAGGAATGAGCAGGAAAGTCGTCGAGATAGGGTTGCACAATGTGTTTTATATCATGAAAAGAGTAAGACATAGCCCGTTGAAAAGTTGCGCCGGCGTTCTTCAGGCCAAAAGGTAATTTGCAATAAGCAAATGTTCCCCATGGACAAATGAATGCCGTTTTTGGTTGATTGGCACGCAGAATATTGATTTGATTGTAGCCCGAAAAGCCATCCATAAAGGAGAAATTTTCACTGCTGGCACAATCATCAATAATTTGATTGATATAGGGTGTAGGGTAATTGTCTTTTGGACATTCTCGATTGATGTCCCTATAGTCGATACAGATTCTTATTGTCCTTTGTTTTTTGTTCACGGGAACAATATTCGATACCCAATCCGTTAATGGGATTGGATAAATGAAACCTGCTTTCAACAGTTTTTCAACTTCTGCTTTAATTGCAGCAGCTTTTCTTGGGTGAATCTGACGCAAACGTTGTCGAATGGGTTTAGCGTCCGGGTAGGTTTTAATTTCATGAATTGCGATTGCTGGATTGATTCCTGGCATTTCCTCATAGGACCAGGCAAACACGTCGCGGAATTCTTGAAATAGGTCCTTGTATGTTTTAATTTCATTGTCTGTACAAGAGGCACCTATATGTACGTTTTCAATTATTCCAGGCTTAATTGAAATGTCAAGGGGAATGGTTTTAGAAATATTTGCCAAATTTAACTCAGAGTCAGGATGTTTCATTGGATTCTGAGCGTCCTTAACATATTCAGTTATAAAGATTGATGAAAAATCGTTTTCAAAACGATCGCTCTCGGGTAAGAATGAAGATCTGTGATGTAGATCTTCCCATGGTAATTGATCAACACATAGGATTTCACAAATTTGCTCATCGGACTGAAAAAGTTCGGAAAACGCTTCTAGTTCCGAGGTTGATGTTGAAAACGAGTCTTCATGGACTTCATTCATTAAGTCGATTTTGGTTGATATTGGGTCGGAAAACGACTGCAGAGTCTGATATGCAAATTCATACGGACTCAAAGGCAGAAGAGTACCAAATGAGTCTAACTCAGTTTCAGAAGGAATGATCCAAGGATCATCATTAACGATGGTTCCTGATGAAATCATATGAATTGCTGCAGTGGAAGATGATGCGTTGATAGGAGGGAAAGGAAAAGTGCCCAGTAAACCGGAATCTTTAACTAACCCTACACCAACATCCCTATAAGGGATCGTTGCTTTGCCAACGTGCTGAATACTCTCAGCAGAGGCTGGGTCGGATGAAAAGTATGACAACTGGTCTATAGTTACGATCTTTCCATTATGAGGGAACTTGATAAGCTGAAAGACCGATGAGACAACGGCTGTCATAGCGTAAGACCAACTACGACCCAAGAGAAGGTTGTAATCTAGAGGGGCATCAACCACCTCCACATCTAGATTAACGGTTTTTCCTTCAACCCCTATAGGTAGATCCTATAAAATGCTAAACAGATGAAACCCACGGTCATCAAATGCCTTAAGAATTGTCAGGGATTGATTGAGTGAAGGAGAACCAAGCGATCTCCAACACCGTATCGACATAATGCACGTGGAAGCTCCCTCGTCAATCACAGTCCTATGAACAGGTCTGTTTTTTACTATCACTAGAATCTGGACAGCCATTTGATGGGGGAGACGCGGTGCACTATTTTCTAGATAAAATATTATTAGGTTCGGGTCCTGAATGTCAATAGCTCCTATAGCCGACAGAAGTAATTTACGCTGTGCTGGACATGATTGCAGCACTTCCAAAGCCGACATTGTTGAGGGTGAAATAGCTAAATCCTCAACAATGTTGTAATTCTGAGCTGCGCTCGCATGTGGATTGAAACAGACCTTCGAAGTACACCCTTAGTGGGCGGTTTGATTACTAAGTCCGGGTTAGGTTTCTCGATCTGTAGTGGATCGGAACCAGGAGCTGAGGTTGATGGATTGGACTGAGAAGATTCATCTTCTTTTCCATCAACAAGACTTTTACTACCATAATCTTGCGATCGAGTCGCAATCCTTACATGAGACATCATCAAGATGGGTTCTTCATCGGCACTAGAGGATGAACCGGCCATCTTACTATCTTGAGCTGGAAAAGGATCCTTCAAGACAGCAGGAGTTTGGGAACCTTTGACGATTTTTGCAACCTCCGCCCGATGAGGGTAGTCTCTCGTATAATGGTCTTCATCGCAAATGAGACACGGATAACGAGGTTTGCGCTTTTCTTCAGAGGGTTACGCTTTTTCATGTTTCTCTTTTGGATTTTTCTCTTTATCCTTCTTCTTCTTCCCTTTCTTCTTACCACCGTTTCTAGGTTTGGCTGTAGAAGATTCTACAACACGAATATCGGCGGAAAGTTCCGCGGAAGATTCTCTTGTCGGGGAATCTAGCAAGGTTATTATAGAAGAAGAATTCTTAGAAGATTTCTTCTTACTTTTAGTATTCACCGTGCCAATCATACCATCAGTGGCATGAGACCCCGAAGGAGCAGCGGCGATTTCATTTTGACTAGGTAGGTTGGGGATCTTCTCGTGTAACATACCCGACTGAGTGTAAACTAAGTCAAGGTACTGCACTTGAGCAATGACTTTCTCTTCAGTAACTACTCCAGCTTTAGCTACATCTTCATTGATCTTAGGCAACAAGGATTTTACAAACCACTCAGCTAAGATTTGATCAGGGATATAAACCTTCACTAAACACCGTCGACGTCTCCATTCATGGATATGATCTAAGATGTGAGTGGACGACGACTGCTTTAACGAAGTTAATAGCTCTGTGCCATTATCATATCTGACTGGCAACTGAAAATGAGTTTAAAACGAGGTAGCTAATTGACTAAAATCATAAAAAGTGGCTCGCGGTAGTTCGATATACCATTTGGCCACAAGACCAACTAGAGTGCGTTGAAACAAACATAAACGAATAGAAGCATCAGAAATGGAGTTGGATGCACACCAGAGATGATAAGTCATCACATGGTTAGACGGGTCCTCTCCAGGTTTACCTTCAAATTTTGGAATGTCACTGGGCAACTTATGCGGCATTGGCGGCCAATACGGAAGATAATTGATTGGATCATTCGTAAGGCACGTCAAGTCAGGTAAGTCCAAAGTTGCAATGAATGGTAATTGACGATTAGGGTCCCTGAAACTTGGGGTCTGCAAACCAGCCCCAGGAGGAGGATATCCAGGATAACTAGGAATGGGAATCGCATTCGGGGTATTTTGACCTCCTGGAAAACCAGGATTAACCGGACCATACTGGGGTTGAAAAGGTTGTTGATATGTATACCCAGGGTACGGTTGATACTGATAGGTTGGTTGTTGTGCAGTAGGACCATATTGAGGTTGATACTTTCCTTGGTACGAAGGTTGAATAAATTGAGGTTGAGAAGTAACAACCGTACTTCCTACAGGCATCTGGACCGAAGTCTGGACCGTAGATCCAGACTGAGGTAAAGAGGTCTGAGGAGCAGATACAGGAACAGTAGAAACCAGAGATGTTGATACTCCAGAAGAAGGTGGGGTAGATGGAGAAGAAGTTGCAGTAGTTGCAGCAGACGTTTGAGGTGGAGTACTAGGTGTACTAGGCCCAGCCTGAGAAACTACAGAAGGTACAAAAGTTTGAGCAGTAGACTGGACGGGTTGCTGAGATGGACCAGCGACCTGTCCAGGTTGGGATGACGACTGCAGATTCGGTTGCAAGACCTGCTGATTTTGAGATGGATCCCACACCAAATTCGTTCCGGGGTATTGACCTTGAGGATATTGAGGACCATAACCGAGTTGAGGGTAAGATTGATAATACGTGACCAAAAGTGGTTTAACCTTGGGGTTGATAACCTGAGCATCTAGATACTGGGGTTGACCTTGAGGTACGTACTGATATTGATTTTGGGGTGCATACTGATATTGAGGTTGACCTTGGGGTACATACTGATATTGAGGTTGACCTTGGGGTACATACTGAGTTTGGGGTTGACCTTGAGGAATGTACTGTCCCGTAGGTATGTACTGTCCTTGAGGTTGGCCCCTGGGTGCAAATTGAGTACCTTGAGGCTGCCCCCCAGGCATATACTGAGTACCCTAAGGTTGCCCCCCAGGCACATATTGAGTACCTTGAGGTTGCCCCCCAGGCGGTAATTGACTGCCTTGAGGTTGACCTGACATCATCAGAATTTCTTCTGCACTCAATTGTTTAGGGCCACTACTTCCAGTTAACAAGTTTTGTTCGATAGGATGAGGAGACGCTCCCAAAAAAGTACCAGAAATGGACTGATACCCAACAGGAACAGAAGGACCGGCTTCCAGAGATTGGGAATACATGGATGACGGACTAGACATATGCAATGCAGGATAATGATCTCTAGCTGAAGGGTGATAAAAAATGCGAGGTGGTGTAAAACTGAGTCCCGAATTTTCTAAAAGATTGGTCAGTAAACGGTACCAATCAATACTCCTAGGTGGACTATAAAAAATTGATTCACGCTCCCTAAACTCTAAAATAGGTCGATTATCCAGAAAAGGGAAGCTTTCTTCGATATCCGCAATAGCAAGCTCTTCGATCGCTATGAGTCCAGTGGGAAGATCTTGGGTAATTACGGTTTCTACCCTATGGGAACTAGGACCACTAGGAGTCGGAGAAACAAACTCTGATATGGGAGTAGGATCAACTTCAAATTCGGGTTCAGATATGTCAGGTTCTTCACCTATATCACTAGTAGATGCAATGCTACCAGTAACCTCTGAAATTACTACTGGTTGAGAATCAGAATTTTCTACCAAAGAAGGTTCTCCTTCTTCAGGTGACCCACTTCTACCGCTACTGGGAGATACGAGAACTCTCAAGCCTTCAATGTAGCTTTTTATTTCTTCAGGAGGTTGACCTCGAAGTCTACGAGAAGTCCTCAGTAAATCAGCCACATTAACAAACTCAGGGGATTCACCCAGAAGTCTACGGGAATGTCTCGATAATTCAGCCACAGTTAAAGACTTTTAACTACTTCACATGAAAACAAAGTAAAATCTCAATGAAAATCACCTGAAGTCTCTAAAGAACCAAACAAATTTGAAGCACACGCCTAAAGAATATAAGAGATCAAACACACACAAACAGTAACTTTCCAGACCGAAAACACTAGTTGGTGATGAAATCCAACGTCGCAGAGTTCGATATAGAAATAGCGGTCGGAACAGTTACCCCGGCAACCTGCTTAATGAATAGACTGGACCAAGTTTCTCCACTTAACCGTCTTGAGTGAAGATAACCCCCTAGAAAATCCAAGTGCGTCTAGCTGACATCTACTCCAGGTACAGTGGGATCTTCCTGCCACCGTCACCTTAGGAAGAATCCTAGAGAATATGGACACTAAGGTTACCAACAGAAACAAATATACCTGGGGGAACAGTCTACGATCCGATACGCATGCAAGGGCAGAG
>APFE031722939.1:3150-16229 GCA_000404065.3 Pinus taeda
AGACTAGGATAGGATAAATTAGGCTAAGGTAGGCTAGGCTAGGTAGGCTAGAGTAGGCTAGGTTAGGCTAGGCTAGGCAAGACTAGGTTAAGCTAGGATAGAGTAGGCTAGGAAATAGTAGGTTAGGTTAGAGTAAGATATGGTATAGTGGGCTAGGGTAGGCTAACCTAGGGTAAGCTAAAGTACGCTAGACTAGAGTAGGTTAGGCCAAAGTAGGCTAGGCTAGCAGGCTATGCTAGGTTAGGCTAGAGTAGGCTAGAGTAGGCTAGGAAATAGTTCAATTCTAGTCCATAGAACAGATAAAGAATTGGACAGAATGTTATCACGACACTTGGAACTTAATATGGAATTTTTCTCTTGGGATACGTGTTTCAAATCTTCAGCGCACTAATTGTGAAAAGGTCAAAACTACCTATCGCAAAATTAAAATAGAGTTGTTCCATATTGAATAGAATTCAAGAACTTATAGCCTTCTTCTTGAAGATTGTTAGATCCTTTATGGTTGCATTAAGAAAAAATAGTAACATGTCTTGAAAATTGTGGTCCAAATATTCTGAATTATCAATTGTCAATGTCTTGCTTAACATGTTGATCTCATTACATTTCGGAAAAGGTCAAAAACTATCTGTACAAATCTTAGTTTAAAAAAATAATTTAAAATTGAATAGAATTCAAAAAACTTGCAACCTTCTTCTTGAAGCTACTAACAGGTTTGTATTACGAAAATATATTTTCTATCCCGTTTTTTTTCTTTTTGTTATGAGAACAGAAGAAGCAATGCTCGCTGAGAGATGTCTGGGATGGATATGGATGTTGCTGCTCAGTGGGAGGAATTACTGCTCTCATAGATGTGCAATTTCATTCACCGGCTTTGGACATACAGGTATTTCTAAACTTGCTTCTGATCAGGATAATGGATCGATACTATATGCATTGAATTATTGTTTTCTGTTGAAAATAATGGATAGCCTTTAATATCTTTATGTTCTGGTCAGTATCTATTAAAATTTTATGATAAATTTTATATTTATAATATGTGTTCATCGTAAGAATGAGTTTAAAGTTATTTCTCATGGATGTAGAAAAAATATTATTTGTATTTGAGTTATTTACCACTAAAACTTATTTATATGTATATTTTTTTGTAGTAATGTACCAATTTAAATCTTCCTAATATTCATAGACGTAGCGGAAGAGAATTTGTATTACCAATATTTACTTATGGATCTCGCCAATAGCTGAGTCCAAAGAACAGAAACTGAAATGTTTGGATAGATAAGGAATCCAGAACTTAGTTTAGAATGTTTTCTTTGGGATTCGTGGTTGAAATCCTCCACGTAGGAATTGCCGATGTCCCGCTTTACAAGTCTGATCCTGATGCATGAGTGTCTCTGTGACTCTATGCCTGGGAATCTGATGCATGAGTGTCTCTGTGCCTGTGCATGAATCTTTCTTTGCCTGTCTGATGCATGTCTGTGCCTATGCATGAATCTTTGTGTGCATGTCTGATGCATGTCTGTGCCTGTGCATGAATCTTCGTGTGCCTCTGAATCTGAGTAGCGTGAGTGTGAGTCTTTTTTCTTCCCAACGTCAAAGGAAGGGCGGTCCAGCAACTGAACAGTCATGACTCTCTCTCAATACAACAGTCACGAATCTTTCTGTGCCGCTGAATCTGAATCGCGTGAGTATGAATCTATTCGCTTCCCAACGTCAAAGGAAGGGCGTTCCAGCAAACTGAACAGTCACGACTCTTTCTAAATAATGGCTTATTTTAATTTCAGGTACATACTCTCATTAATTCATTTGTGCTCTGTCTGTAACATGTTTTTAATTCATTTCCGCCATTTTAATGCATGCATGTCGTCTATCTCAAATCTGATGCAGGGTATTCAAGAGGTTCGATAGAAAACAACGTCCAATTGAAGAGTTCGTAAAGCATGATGAATTCCGAGGGATTCAATTACAATTACAATTACACAGGTACCCCAGTCCCTTCATTTCAGATTTCTTTACGTTCATTTCTTCCTAGTCAAACCACAACAAGAATAATTACACAGGTACCCCAGTCCCTTCATGTCAGATTTCATTTCAGATTTCTTTGCGTTCATTTCTTCTTAGTCAAACCACAACAAGAATAGCCTATATTTTTTATTTTTCTTTCTGTTAATTCTTTCTTTCAGCCCTGTAATGATGGAAATTGAAATGTCTGAACGAGCTCTATAATGAGTATTCACTTTTAATTGAGTGAAACCCAAATGTCAAACCAACGCTGTAATGAGTAATTTTGTAATTCCTTCTTCAGCTCGGTAATGATGGAAATTGAAATGTCGAAGGAGCTCTGTGATGAGTATTCACTTTTAATTGAGTGAAATCCAAATGTCAAACCAACACTTAGGCTAGGCTAGGCTAAGATAGGTTAGGCTAGGCTAAGCTAGGCCAAGCCAACATACAATAAGGTAGTTTAGAATAGGTTTGGATAGGGTAGGTCTAGGCTAGGACAGGGTATGGTAGGTTATGTTATATTAGAATATGGTAGTCTAGTATTAGGTTAGGTATATATTAAACTAGGGTAGCATACGCTAGGCCACACTAGACTGGGCGAGCCTATAACAGGCTAGGTTAGGCTATGAAAGAGTAGAGTAGGCTAGAGTAGGCTAGGCTAGAGTAGGTTAGGCTAGGCAAGGTTAGGTTGTGCTATAATAAGCTAGGCTAGCTTAGGCTGAAGTAGGCTAGGCTAAGCGAGGGTAGGTTAGAGTAGGCTAAGCTAGAGTTGGCCAGACTAGGGTAGGGTAAGCTAGGGTAGGCTAGAGTAGGCTAGGCTAGGCTAGGGTACGATAGGGTAGGCTAGTGTAGGTTAGAGTAGGATAATCTAGAGTAGGTTAGGCTAGGCTAGGCTAGGATAGATTAGGCTAAGGTAGGTTAGGCTAGAGTAGGCTACGTTAGGCAAGAGTAGGTTATGCTATGCTAGAGTAGAGTAGGCTAGGCTAGACTAAGCTAGGCTAGAGTATGATATGGTAGGTTAGCGTAGGCTAGAGTAGGCTAGGCTAGGATAGATTAGGCAAAGGTAGGATAGAGTAGGTTTGGCTAGAGTGGGCCGGCTAGGGTAGGCTAGGCTAGAGTAGGCTAGGCTAGGATATATTAGGCTAAGCTAGGCTAGGTTAGGGTAGGTTAGAGTAGTCTACGCTAGGCAAGAGTAGGCTAGGCTAGGAAAGAGTAGGCTATGCAAGGCTAGAAAGAGTAGGCTAGGCTAGGCTAGAGTACGATAGGGTAGGCTAGAGTAGGCTAGGCTAGGCTATACTAAGATAGGATAGATTAGGCTAAGGTAGGCTAGGCTAGGTAGGCTAGAGTAGGCTAGGCTAGGCTAGGCTAGGCAAGACTAGGTTAAGCTAGGCTAGAGTAGGCTAGGAAATAGTAGGCTAGGCTAGGCTAGGATAGATTAGGCTAAGGTAGGTTAGGCTAGAGTAGGCTATGTTAGGCAAGAGTAGGTTATGCTATGCTAGAGTAGAGTAGGCTAGGCTAGACTGAGTTAGGCTAGAGTATGATATGGTAGGTTAGCGTAGGCTAGAGTAGGCTAAGCTAGAGTAGGCTAGGCTAGGATAGATTAGGCAAATTTAGGCTAGAGTAGGCTTGGCTAGAGTGGGCCAGCTAGGGTAGGCTAGGCTAGAGTAGGCTAGGCTAGGATATATTAGGCTAAGATAGGCTAGGTTAGGGTAGGTTAGAGTAGTCTACGCTAGGCAAGAGTAGGCTAGGCTAGGAAAGAGTAGGCTATGCAAGGCTAGAATAGAGTAGGCTAGGCTACGCTAGAGTACGATAGGGTAGGCTAGAGTAGGCTAGGCTAGGCTAGACTAGGATAGGATAAATTAGGCTAAGGTAGGCTAGGCTAGGTAGGCTAGAGTAGGCTAGGTTAGGCTAGGCTAGGCAAGACTAGGTTAAGCTAGGATAGAGTAGGCTAGAAAATAGTAGGTTAGGTTAGAGTAAGATAAGCTATAGTGGGCTAGGGTAGGCTAACCTAGGGTAAGCTAAAGTACGCTAGACTAGAGTAGGTTAGGCCAAAGTAGGCTAGGCTAGCAGGCTATGCTTGGTTAGGCTGGTACACTAGAATAGGTTAGGTGAACCTAGAGTAGGCTAGACAAGAGTAGGTTAGGCTAGAGTAGGCTACGATAGAGTAAGTTAGGCTACGCTAAGTTAAAGAGGCTAATCTAGGCTAGGCTAAAGTTCGCTAGGCTAGGGTAGAGTAGGTTATGTTAGGCCAGGCTACAATACGCTGGGGTAGGATAAATCAGGCTATGCTAGAGTAGGCTTAGCTAGGCTAGGCTAGACTATGTTAGGTAGGCTATGCTGGGCTAGGCTAGAGTAGGCAAACCTAGGGGAGGCTAGGGTAAGCTAGAGTTGGCTAAGCTATGGTAGGGTAGGGTAGGCTAGGCTAGGCTAGAGTAGGCTAGGCTAGGAAAGATTAGGCTAAGGTAGGCTAGAGTAGGCTAGGCTAGAGTGGGTCAGGCTAGAGTAGGGTAGGCAAGGCTAGGCCAGAGTAGGCTAGGCTAGGCTAGGATAGCATAGGATAGATTAGGCAAAGCTAGGTTAGGCTAGGGTAGGCTAGAGTAACCTAGGCTAGGCGAGAGTAGGGTAGGCTAGGCTAGGCAAGAGTAGGTTAGGCTATGCTAGAGCAGAGTAGGCTAGGGTAGGCTAGGGTAGCCTAGAATACGATAGGATAAGCTAGGGTAGGCTAGAGTATTCTAAGCTAGAGTAGGCTAGGCTAGGCTAGGATATGATATATTAGGCTAAGGTAGGCTAGGCTAGGGTAGGCTAGAGTAGGTTAGGGTAGGCCAGAGTAGGCTAGGGTAGGCTAGAGTAGGCTAAGAAAGTGTAGGTTAGGTTAGAGTAGGCTAAGCTATAGTAGGCTAGTAGGCTAGGCTAGGTTAGGATGGTACACTAGAATAGGATAGGTAAACATAGAGTAGGCTAGACAAGAGTAGGTTAGGCTAGAGTAGGCTAGGGTAGAGTAAGTTAGGATAGGCTAAGCTAAAGTAGGCTAGTCTAGGCTAGGCTAAAGTTTGCTAGGCTAGGGTAGAGTAGGTTACGTTAGGCTAGGCTACAATATGCTAGGGTAGGTTATGCTAGAGTAGGATAAGCTAGGCTATGCTAGAGTAGGCTTGGCTAGAGTAGGCTAGACTACGCTAGGGTAGGTTATGATAGAGTAGGATAAGCTTGGTTGTGCTAGAGTAGGCTTGGCTAGGCTAGGCTAGACTATGTTAGGTAGGCTATGCTAGGTGAGCTCAGGCTAAACTAGGCTTGGCTATGCTAGAGTAGGCTAACCTAGGGTAGGCTAGAGTTAGCTAAGCTATGGTAGGGTATGCTAGGTTAGGCTAGAGTAGGCTAAGGAAGGCTATGTCAGAGTAGCCTAGAGTAGGCTAGGCTAGGGTTAAGTAGACTAGGTTAGGGTAGGGTAGGGTAGGGTAGCCTATAGTAGGGCAAACTAGAGTAGGCTAGTATAAGCTAGGTTAGGCTAGGTTAGGTTGGTAGGCTAGATTAGGCTAGCCTACATCCTAGAGTAGGGTAGACTAGAGTAGGCTAATATAAGCTAGGTTAGTCTAGGTTAGTCTAGGTTAGGTTGGTAGGTTAGAATAGGCTAGGCTAGGTTAGGTTAGGCTAGGGTAGCCTATAGTAGGGTAGCCTAGAGTAGGTTAGTGTAATCTAGGATAGGCTAGGCTAGGTTGGTAGGCTAGAGTAGACTAGGCTAGGCTAGGATATGGGTAGCCTAGGGTAGCCTAGGGTAGGATAGGCTAAACTAGGCTAGGCTAGGTTGGTACGCTAGAGTAGGGTAGGCTAGGCTACGTTAGTAGGCTAGAGTAGGCTAGGCTAGACTCGAATATGTTAGGTTAAACTAGGCTAGGCTAGGCGAGAGTACGCTATGCCAGAGTAAGCTAGGCTAGGTTAGGATAAAGTGGGGTATGTTGGGTTAGAGTAGGCTAGGTTAGGCAAGGCTATGCCAAATTACGCTAGGCTATGGTAAGCTAGGCTAGGGTAGAGTAGGCTAGGCTAGGTTAGACTATTGTAAGCTAAACTAGGGTAGAATAGGTTAGGCCACACTGGCCTAGGCTAGAGTAGGCTTGGCTAGACTAGAGCAGGCTAGGTTATGCTAGGCTAGGCTAGAGTAGATTAGGCTAGAATAGGAAACAATAACCTAGGCAAGATTAGGCTAGGCTAGAGTAGGCTAGCCTAGGCTATGCTAGAATACGTTAGGCTAGGTTGGGCTCGACTAGAGTAAGCTAGGCTAGAGTAGGCTAAGATAGGCTAGGCTAATGTATGCAAGCCTAAATTAGGATAGGCTAGCATGGGCTAGGTAGGTTAGGGTAGGCTTGGGTAGGCTAGATTAGGCTAATATAAAGTAGGTTATTCTAGGCTAGGCCAGGCTAGGCTATGTTAGGCCAAGTTATGCTAGGCTAGGCTAGGATAGAATTGGCTAGGATAGGCTAGGTTAATCAATGCTAAAGTAGAGTAGGTCATGATAGGTTGTGCTAGGGTAGGATGGAGTAGGCCAGGCTTAAGGTAGAGTAAGTTAGGCTAGTCTAGGCTAGAGTAGTCCAGAATAAGCTAGGTTAGAGTAGGATATGTCATCATAGGTTAGAGTGCAGGCTAGGCTATGATAAGCTAAAGTAGACTAAGATAGTGTCGTTTAGGCTAGAGTAGGGTAGGTTAGGATGTATTTGGCTACGTTAGAGTAAGCTAGGGTAGGTTAGGCTAGAGTAGGCTAGGATAGAGTAGGTTATGCTAGGCTATGCTAGGCTAGATTAGGCTAAGTAAAGCATGCCATGATATAATAGGCTAGACTAGGCTATTCTAAGCTAGGGTAGGTTGGGCTAGAGTAGGCTAAAGTAGGCTAGGCTAGGCTAGAGTAGGCTTAGTTAGAGTAGGCCAAGAGATATAGTACAGTTAGAAAGAGTAGGGAATGTATGTTAAGTTAGGTTGGATTAGATAAGTTAGTCTAGAGTAGATAGGCTAGAGTAGTTTAGAGTGGGGTAGGCTAGAGTAGTTTAGAGTGGGGAAGGCTAGATAAACTATATTATGCTTTTCTAGGCTAGGATAACAAAGGATTAGAGTAAGATAGGGTAGCCTAAACTAGGATAGGCTACGGTAAGTTGGAATAGGCTAACGTAGAGTAGGTTAGACTATGATAAATGACACTAGGTTATAGTAGGTTATAATAGGAAAAGTTAGGCCAAGGAAGGCTAGAGTATTCTATGGTAGGCTAGTCTAGAGTAGGTTAAACTAGGGTAGATTAAGCTAGAATAGGCTAGGATATGGTAAGCAAGTGTAGTCTAGAGTAGAAAAAACTAGAGTAGGGTATGATAAGACATGATAGAGTAGGTTAAGTTAACATAGGCTAGGCCAGAGAGGGACATACCAAAGTAGGATAGGCTAGGGTAGGTTAGGTTAAGATTTTCTAGGTGATCTAAGAGGGTCCTAATTAAAAGGCATAAAATTTGAAGTTCTGAAAAACTAATGGAAATATTGCCTTGTTGAAGAGCTTGACAAGGTAATTCCAATACAACTTGAATTGTGTTGAATGGTGTTTGCATGCGAAAGATAGGAAGTTTGAATATTTTGACAAATGAGAAAAAAGTTAAAGTTAAAGGGTGATGTGGCACATTCTAAAACTGACACCTCACATAGTGTGGAGATGACACATTAGTAGAGTCAACAATTGATGAGGAAAGTAAAAGTGGCAACACATGGAAACCTAGTTGGCAGATTAGGTGCTCTAATGGGGTGCTTCCACATGGCACTTCAAAACACAAAAAGCTTTAATTCGGTCAAACAGTTGACATTGATGGGGTTTTAACCCACAACTTATGGAACAACAATGCAATGAATTAACCATCGAGCCATGACTAGAAGGTGTGATATGCAGATGATAAAGCATATGTATATGTTTTGAATTTCATGTATGATGAAAAAGGGGTGGGTGGAACTCGCCAAACTTGGCAGCTCTTCCAAACTAAAGCCTAATAAATATTCACCAATGAAGGTTGACAACTCTGTTGTATACACCACTACATAGCCACAAGATTGTATGATGATGTGGGTGGTGAAACCTATTGGTTTTATATTCATGGTATAGAATGGTTTGTTATATATTAATATTGAATGCTTGATATAATATATGAATTATATTGGTGTTAATATATATGTATTGACAACCATATGGGTAGTCATTAAAACAAATATGCACACAAAAAAAATAGATGTGTTACATTTTTTATTATTGCAAATGGTTCAAATGATTATGTTTAACATTTTGTAGTCATTACAACAAATGTGCACGAAAACCAAACAAATGTTTTACGTTGTTTATTATTTCAAATGGTTCAAATGAATATGTATAACATTTCGTATGTAATTGGATGACAATGTAACAATATGCACATGCATGGAATATTATTATTATGGGATATAGTTCGATGTAACATTCGAATAGAACATTATTATTATAATACATTCTTGGGCTTAAACACATATACATTATATGGTTACATCAATAATTTAAATATCTACCATTTTTTTATAACAAAGGGGCATAATTTCTACGAGCTCAACCTTGGGGCTGTGAACCCGCAACATAATATAAACACAAAAGATTTGAAATTGAGCGATATTGTTGTTCTAATGTTTTGAGGTGCCACTCTCTTGGAGGCATGACGAGGAGATGTAGTCCACACCAAACAAATGATGTTATCAAATGGTTGTTGTGTTTCTATTCTTGACATTGTAATTGCAACTTCATTTAAATATTTCATGCTTGATTTAAGTTAATTTTTTATTTAATTTTTATCATATTCACACTTGAACATTTTTACAAGTCAGGTCACTTTAAAAGGTCCTACATCAAGTGGTATCGGAAAATATTTCATGGTGATTTGTGAGTGTGCATGATAACCAGGAGATAATTAAAGCACGGCGAAGGAATACTTGTTGAAAACAATTTGGAAATTGAATCAAGAAGCTTTAATCAAAGAAGAGAAATATCATCACACGAGGAAGAGAAAAATCCTTTTGGCTCTGAGAAAGAGTTTTGTAAAGCTCTCATGGTGATGAAAGCCATGGTTGATGAAATGTATCAAGAATGGAAGGAGTTTAAAGAGAGAAGTCCATAGAAAAAGGAAGTTAATTATGAATGAAATGATGGTGATTTGAAAATACTCCTCCTTCTAATCCTTCTTTGCGTCCCATTCTCCTCCTCCATCTCCTCATGGAAAATCCTCTTCAAAGAAGCCATTTTTGAATTTCGATATTAAATTCGACGTGTCAGTTTACGATGGTGAGGTTAATGTTGAAAAGATTGATGATTGGATTCACCAAATGAAATTATATTATTATGTACAGTAGATCATTGATGACAAGGTAAAAATTAAGTTGGCCTCACTTTGATTGGAATGTATTGCATTAATATGGTTGGAGACTAGAATTCGGGAAGGTAACACTTTTTCCTCATGATTTGAATTTACGTCAACATTCAAAAATAATTTAATCCTTTGGCACATGACTAGAAGGAAAAAATAAAATGGAAATATATGCAGTATCGTAAAGGCCAAAATGTGCAAAGCTAAACAATGGAGTTTAGGAAAAAGGCATTGGCTTTAAATATTCCACTTAATACATAAGACAATATTTTGAGGTATATTGGTAATTTTCTTGGGTATATCCACAATATTATTTTTCTATTGAAGCCATCTAACCTAGACGAGGTTTATGTACAAGCGACCTATATTGAAGAAGGTAAACAAGGTGGTGGATTCTGTATGGAATACATTCTATCGAAAGATAATAAGGACAAATGAAAAGAGCAGCGAGAGAGAACAACTTATGTGAAGAAGGGCGATGAGAAACTTTCTTCGGCCCATTACGAGAAAGAGGGACACGATGATTATCATTCTCGAAAGCTACATCTGGAGTTGAGGCCTATGTGATTTTGAGACAAGAAGGGCAAGCGAATGGTGGTAGAAATCGTTATGAAACCAGCTCACAAAAAGATAGAAAAGAGAGATCAATGCCTTAGAATTCAGCCTCTTTGAGGGGGCAACCTCCTTTAATTACACAAATGAACAATTCTTCGATGATTAAAATGACAAAACCTCCTTTCGATGATTGAAGGTCTAGAGCACAATTTATTGAGTGTAAGTCAAATGGTTGACCAAGATTATGATCTCATATTCCATTTTAAAGTATGTTAAATGAAAGGAGTAGGTTCAAGAATATTGGTAGAGATTAAAAGAAAGAAAAAATATAGTATGGGAGTAATATCCCTAACATCTAATCAGAAAAAGACAAATATAATATAAGTGTGAGACTACAACACCTCAAGAGACATTAAGAATATGTGAAATTTTGAGAGTGATCTATAGGAGAAGGATTATCAAATGGAAATTTTGTGGAATATGAATTAGCAGATGAAAGTGAAGTTAATAGTGAAATTCATTTGGAAATAAAATCAAAAGGTGAAGATTTGCAAATAAGGAGAAGCATAAATTTAGATGGAACAACCCTTTGATGCCCAAAGACTTAAGTTTTAGACAAAAGGAATCATAAGCCCAAGGGGAGAAATCCCAAAAGTAACAAGTAAAAGGAAGTTTAAGCATCGTGTGAGGAGTCTTAATAGTAGAACAATAAAAGAGGAAGTGTTGCATCCAGGAAAGATAGACATAGCCTTGACAAGGGGAGCCTAGTCGCAAACAAAGAAGAGATAAGAAATCAAAGAAATTAATTATTTTTCTATTTAGATATCAGGTGGAGAAATTAAAGAAATAATATCCAAAATATTCATGCAAACATGAGGAGAGATAGTAGATAGAGGGAGCAATTACAACTACTAAGAGAAGTTGCGAATAGAGGAAGAGCTTTGTTCACTAAGAGAAACTGCGAATGAAGGAAGCGTTGTAGATAGAATAAGAGTTACAAATAATGAAAAGAACACGATCTGGATGATTATCCCTTTACCATTTTTATTAAAGGAGAAATAGTTACAAGCACAAGGAGAATTACATATAGGGGTGTTCTACAATATTATTTCAGAATTAACTAAAGGTTACCCTGAATGGGAAAGGGGAGATTGTTGGAAATAGTATTATTGTTAATGTCAAAGACAAGGGAAGACTACATATGTTTGAGATAAAGATTGGAAAATGAAAATGGTTGGAAATATTACTTTTAGACTTTTGATGCCCAATTTGGATTCCGTATATTTGAAGATTTTTTTACTATAATTTCATAGCTCAAATATGAGCATCAAATATATATCCTGAAATAATATTTCAATAAATTTCCAATAGTGTATGGAACTCGATCTAACTCCATAGGAATGAGAAGATATGAAATATTTATTAGGATGACCCAACCATACAACCGGGTCCACCTAACCAATTTTACAAGTTGGCCCCATAAAGTGAACATACAGACAATATAAATAAAGGGCGTAGGAACTCATTTGAGGATAATACAAGCAAGAAGATATCTTAGGTCACAAAAGGAGCCAAGGAATAATTGTTAGGGTGATTCTTGGAGCCTAAATGTGGAAGAAAACATGTAATTTATGGAGTGAATGAGTCAACTTAGAATTTACAGTATAACTTTTCTTCTGGGATGTTTTTGAATGTGTAAATTAGAGGATATAGATAGAATATACTCATGTACTTGTATTTAAAAATTAAAACGTTATTTCTCTTTAATTTTAAGTATATTCTCTGAGGAACTTATACTTTTTAAATGCACCATAAATCTACTTCAAATAAGTTAACCTGACATTTTCACTATAAGTTTTCTTCTAGAATTCGTCAAATCATGAAACTTAGAGGACATAAAGAAATTATTTCCATACCCATGGTTCAAATTTCAAACCTCGGTTTGCTATAATTCCATAGATATGCTCTAAGAAATTTAGGCTTTCTAAAATGCTGCGAACATTTGCTTCAAACATGTCAGCTTGGAATTTTCCTTCTAGGTATTCTTCTGACATGTTTTAGACCATGATACTTGGAGTATATAGATAGAATATTTTCATGTATCTATGGTTCAAAATTTAAACCTTAGTTCACTATAATTATGGATATATTATTTGAGGAATTTAGGCTTCCTAAAGGCTTTTGAAGCATGCTTCAAACAAGTCATCTTGGCATTTTCACTAAACTATGTTTTTGTGATGTTTTAAATTGTGAAATAGGAAGAGATATAAAATTATGCCAAGGTACCTATGGTATAAATATAAAACCTTTCTCACCATATTTATGGAGTTATGATATGAGAAATTTATTGTTCTTGAATGCTCCTAAAACATGCTTCAAATAGGTAAATTTGGATTTTTTGCTATTAATTTATTTCTAAAATGTTTCGGGCTATGACATAGGGATGAGATAAAGAATATATCTCTAGGTTCCTATGGTAGAAATTTCATAACCATATTTGCAAAATTGTTTATGTGGAATTTTGTTTAATTTCACTCTTGGAAAGAAGCCAAAAGAAATAATTTTTAGAGAAATAGACCTAATGAAGGAATAAGCAACAAGTAGACCAAGAGAAGGTAGAAGCTACTAATAGATTTGGTGTAGGAGAAAGAACAACAAGAGTTGGTGAAAGTAGAAGCTACTAATAAACATTATGAAGGACCAAGTTGACTCAATGAAGTAGGTTAGTGCCTACTAATAATTTTAGCAATGGAGTTTGGTGTCTTTATATGTTGGTTCCTACAAAGTAGTAGAAGGGTTGGTGTCTCCTATATATTATTTCATACAATGAAAAAGAGGGGATATGTATCTATCATAAGTTGGCTACTACAAAATAACAGAGGTAATTGATGTCTCCTATAGTTTGGTGCCTACAAAGAAGCAAAGGGGGTTGGTCTCCTATATGTTTTTTCATACAAAGTAGTAGAGAGGATTGGTGTCTCCCATAGGTTGGTTCCTAGAAAACTGCAGAGGGTATTGGAGTCTCCTATAGGTTGGTGCCTACAAATTGATGTAAAAGTAGGTTGGTACATATAAGATTATTCATATAAAATAAGTTTTGCAGTTTTCTCCCATAATTATTTCTAC